>NW_025552222.1:0-11680 GCF_020424385.1 Procambarus clarkii
TCAGACCACGGAGGAAAATTGAAACAGGAATTTCCTTAAGTACTTTCGTATATTAATACATCTTCAGAAGGAGTGATTTTACAG
Source organism: Procambarus clarkii (assembly GCF_020424385.1). Taxonomy (NCBI): domain Eukaryota; kingdom Metazoa; phylum Arthropoda; class Malacostraca; order Decapoda; family Cambaridae; genus Procambarus; species Procambarus clarkii. Next base: position 85 of record NW_025552222.1, read on the forward strand.
GTTGAGTACTGGACATAAATAGGCAGGAGAGAAAGGTGAATTCTCTCCTGCCTATTCATGTCCAGTACTCGACCTGTAAAATCACTCCTTCTGAAGATGTATTAATATACGAAAGTACTTAAGGAAATTCCTGTTTCAATTTTCCTCCGTGGTCTGACACTGTCACATTTTTAATCACGCGTTTATTTTCGTGATATACACACACATATATATATATATATATATATATATATATATATATATATATATATATATATATATATATATATATATAATAACTGAAAACTCACACCCCAGAAGTGACTCGAACCCATACTCCCAGGAGCCACGCAACTGGTATGTACAAGACGCCTTAATCCACTTGACCATCACGACCGGACATAATGAGGTGATAGCCGAGGCTATTTGAACCACCCCACCGCCGGCACTCGGATAGTAATCTTGGGCATAGCATTTTACCAAATCACCTCATTCTTTGGGGCACACGTGAGGAACACAAATGCGAACAAGCCTGAATGGTCCCCAGGACAATATGCAACTGAAAACTCACACCCCAGAAGTGACTCGAACCCATACTCCCAGGAGCCACGCAACTGGTATGTACAAGACGCCTTAATCCAGCGAGTGCCGGCGGTGGGGTGGTTCAAATAGCCTCGGCTATCACCCTCATTATGTCCGGTCGTGATGGTCAAGTGGATTAAGGCGTCTTGTACATACCAGTTGCGTGGCTCCTGGGAGTATGGGTTCGAGTCACTTCTGGGGTGTGAGTTTTCAGTTGCATATTGTCCTGGGGACCATTCAGACAAGGTTAATTATGTAAATTTTGCATTACACTGAGGCTTAGATATAAGCCAATTTATATGCATGCCAACAAAATCATTCCTAATAAAAATATGTTCTAGTGAGAGCGAATTCTTTGTATATATATATTACAACATGAAAAACACAACTTTTTCAATAAATGATATGTTTACATTTTCCGCTGACGTACTTATTACTAATACTGTGAAGCCATCTGAGATAATAACCCAATGTTTTCAAAATACAGGAAAAGTTTTTGTGAATTTAAAAAGTGAACTATTATTTCGTTGATTAGTGTGCTATTGGACTGTATATATATATATATATATATATATATATATATATATATATATATAAATATATATATATATATATATATATATATATATATATATATATATATATATATATATATATATATATATATATATATATTCCTGTTTCAATTCCTCCTTCGTGGTCTGACTGTCACATTTTTCATCACGTGTTAATGTTCGTGATTTACACACACACATACACACACACACACACACATCCCGCACGAGGCAGAAACAAATGGGCAAAGTTTCTTTCACCCTGAATGCCCCTGTTACCTAGCAGTAAATAGGTACCTGGGAGTTAGTCAGCTGTCACGGGCTGCTTCCTGGGGTGTGTGTGTGTGTATGTGGTGTGGAAAAAAAAAAAAAAAAAAAAAAATAGTAGTTAGTTTACAGTTGATTGACAGTTGAGAGGCGGGCCGAAAGAGCAAAGCTCAACCCCCGCAAAACACAACTAGTAAACACAACTAGTAAACACACACACACACACACCAAAGAGCCAAAGCTCAACCCCCGCAAGCACAAATAGGTGAGTACAAATAGGTGAGTACACTATCAGTACACTATCCACTCACCATTATAGTATTCACTGTTCCACTGCACCACTGTACTACACTATCACACGCACACACATACATACAAATTCATTATGACATCTTCTTTATACAGTACACACTCTTATATTTCAATAACTATGCTAAGACAAGGAACTGAGACATGCTAAGAGGTAGTCTATCCATCTAGTACCCAGAAAACTTCTGTACAAAAAACAAGAAGACAATCTATATATCTTGTTCAGCAACACTCAATCTAGATGCTAAACTAGTGCATAAAATATGAAATATAATTAACACATAAATATATATATATGAAAAAATGTATATTATATGAGCAACACATTGCAACAACGAAGAGAAATTCATTACAGAAGGCAATAAAATTTCTAACTAATCTTTCCGTCACGAAACTCATTATCAAAACTCATTTTATTTCAACCACAGTTTTTTTCCTCTGTGGGTGGGGCCGTTGAGGGGGTGGGGGGGGGGGGGGGTTTAAGGGTGGGCCATTCATTAAGCAATTCTATTTAATGTTTTTAAAAAATGGTTAGTTTTATGTAATCATTTTATGCACACATACACGCGCACACAAACACATGTACACAAATGCGAACACACACACACACACACACACACACACACACACACACACACACACACACACACACACACACACACACACACACACACACACACACACACACACACACATACACACACACACACACATACACACACACACACACTGTCACTTTTTCAGTGTCAGAGTAGTTAACGGATGGAATGCATTAGGCAGTGATGTGGTGGAGGTTGACTCCATACACAGTTTCAAATGTAGATATGATAGAGCCCAGTAGGCTCAGGAATCTGTACACCAGTTGATATACAGTTGAGAGGCGGGACCAAAGAGCCAAAGCTCAACCCCCGCAAGCACAAGCAGGTGAATACAAATAGGTGAGTACACACAGTTGCTGCAGAGTGCCTGGGTGCTGCAACAACACAACACGACATTGCTCGCCTCACAGCAGTAGCAGCCCCACATGCAGGGGATATCCTGTTAGCAACCCCAATGTCGGTAACTGGCACGCGTCTCACATCACACGCCCTCCGAATTGCTGTGGCCCTCCGCCTTGCTGCCCCAATCCACACCAGATATAGGTGTATTTGTGGCGAGGTGGTGGCTGACAGGTACGGCCACCATGGCCTACTCTGCCAAAGCACAGGGGGATGGCACTCGAGGCACAGTGAAGTTAACGACATCATCAAGAGGAGCCTCACCACAGCTGGATGCCCAGCAGAAAGAGAGCCCCGTTACCTAACGCCCCGTAACTCTGATGCTTGGTCTCCCGGATGGTATCAGAGTGAACCCCTGGAAGAATACTCTCTCTCTCTCTCTCTCTCTCTCTCTCTCTCTCTCTCTCTCTCTCTCTCTCTCTCTCTCTCTACTTCTCAAAAATAATCCCCTACTGTAGTGCACTAAAGATATCCCGGTTCTTTGGGAATGTTTTTTTAGCGAAAGGTTTGCAAGTGAAAGTATCTACAAGTATCTGTAGTATCTCTGTAGTATCACAAGTATCTCTGGCGTAGTGCCCCCAACATCATCTTAACCATTCATCTACAAGTCCCCTCACCAACGCTTGAGAGACTCGTTGGCAAATGGGACTTAACGTACGTGTGAGAGGCTGGTCAAGTAACGCTTGAGGCCGGTTAATGGCTTTTGATTCCTTACACAGCCGGGGATGTACACAAGATTAACCATCTACTCTCATTTTATTCAGGGAGCACCAGTGTAATAGTGTGATGAGCTGTTATGGTGTGTGTGTGTGTGTGTGTGTGTGTGTGTGTGTGTGTGTGTGTGTGTGTGTGTGTGTGTGTGTGTGTGTGTGTGTATGTGTGTGTATCTAATTGGCTCTATGTGTGTTTGTGAATGCAAAAATAACTCTACAGCATAGGAAAAGAGCGAGAGAAGACCAGCAACTACAAACTACAAGCGTGAAGGGGGAGGGGGGGGGGGGTTATAGTCTGCAAACTAAGATGAGTTGGCAAGATACGGACGAAAGACTTCAGCCACGGAGACCCCAAGGCTTCCACACACACGTACACACAGACTGGCTCTCTCTCTCTCTCTCTCTCTCTCTCTCTCTCTCTCTCTCTCTCTCTCTCTCTCTCTCTCTCTCTCTCTCTCTCTCTCTCTCTCTCTCTCTCTCTCTCTCTCTCTCTGTTTTGTCTTCTGCATCTTTGTCAGTCATAGGAACTCCTGTCACCTATTTATATACACTACAAACATAACAACGTCAGAATATAAGCATAAAACACACAGCAGAAGGCCTAGTGACCCACACGAGGCTGCTCCTATATATATCCACCCAAACTCATTTATATATATGTCTGACCTGCGCTAGAAACACTCGCGTGATCCCACGTCCGCTTTGCTTGGCAAATTATGACCTTCCTTCTCTTTATCTATTGCCCATCTCACTTATACATTATGCAGTACAATACATTATACACATATACACATACAATACACATGTTATAATGTTAATTTTCTTTACAACATCAGTCAGTTCAGTATTTCCGAGGAGAAAATTTTCGAACCCTGATGAAAAGTTTATTGAAGATATATAACAAAATAAAAACCAATCTAACAAGTCAGTCAAACCAGTTTGTTCTCTTGATTTCTCAGAATATACAAAATACGAAGTACTAACCTAACCTAACCTAACCTAACCTAACCTAACCTAACCTAACCTAACCTAACCTAACCTAACCAGAATCGAACCCAAGCCACGAACCTAACCTAACCTAACCTAACCTAACCTAACCTAACCTAACCTAACCTTCTTGAGTGTAGAAAACGTGCATATTTCTGAACCATTACTGGTTTATAGTACTTCGTAAATTGTACGTGTGAGTTGAGAGATGTAGGTCGGCCACAGACACTGTCCATCCAGTCATTGGCCTCAATATTGTCCTGAAGCAATTCCTTCCATCACGTAGTTAAACGCTTTCACTTCTCTCGCTGGTATTCACCTAGTTGTATTCACCTAGTTGTATTCACCTAGTTGTGCTTACGGGGGTTGAGCTCTGCTCTTTCGGACCGCCTCTCAACTGTCAATCAACTGTTACTAACTATTAACTAACAATTTTTGTTCTCACACACACACATACACACACACACACACACACACACACACACACACACACACACACACACACACACACACACACACACACACACACACACACACACACACTGCTGGAGTATGGTATGCAACATCAGGAGTATGCGGCCCCAGCATGGAGCCCGTACCTTGTCAAGCACAAGACGAAGCTGGAAAAAGTCCAAAGGTATGCTACTAGACTTCTCCCAGAACTAAGAGGCGTGAGTTATGAGGAAAGGCTGCGGGAAATGCACCTTACGACACTGGAAGAACAGAAGAGTAAGGGGGGGACATGATCACAACCTACAAAATCCTCAGGGGAATCGACCGGGTAAACAAGGATGAACTATTCAACACTGGTGGGACGCGAACAAGGGACACAGGTGGAAGCTGAGTACCCAAATGAGCCACAGAGACGTTAGAAAGAACTTTTTCAGTGTCAGAGTAGTTAGTAAATGGAATGCATTAGGAAGTGATGTGGTGGAGGCTGACTCCATACACAGTTTCAAATGTAGATATGATAGAGCCCAATAGGCTCAGGAATCTGTACACCAGTTGATTGACGGTTGAGAGGCGGGACCAAAGAGCCAGAGCTCAACCCCCGCAAGCACAATTAGGTGAGTACACACACATACCATGGGAAGCAGAACTTAGAGACAAGAATGTGCAGGTCATGATGGATTTTGTCACCCAAAAGTGCCAGGAAGCTGCAGACAGGTTTATCCCCGTCCAAAAAGAGAAAAACGAAAAACAACAGAAAAACCCATGGTTCAACCAGGAATGTAAGGTAGCGAAACAACTGAGTAAAAGAACATGGAGAAACTACAGAAATAACAGAACACCAGAGAGCAGGGAGAGATACCAGAGGGCCAGAAATGAGTACATCAGAGTGAGGAGGGAAGCAGAGAGACAGTTTTGAAAATGACATTGCGAGTAAAGCCAAGACCCAACCAAAGCTGCTCCACAGCCACATCAGGAGGAAAACAGCAGTGAAGGAACAAGTGATGAAGCTGCGGAAAGGGGAGAACAGATACACAGAGAATGACAAGGAGGTGTGTGAAGAACTCAACAAGAGATTCCAGGAGGTCTTCACAATAGAACAAGGAGAAGCCCCTGCACTAAATGAGGAGGCGGCAAACCAAGCAACCTTGGAGGAATTTGACCTCACCAGTGATGAGGTCAAAAGGTGTCTGCTGGAGCTGGATGTGACAAAGGCTGTTGGGCCTGATAGAATCTCACCATGGATACTAAAGGAAGGTGCAGAAGCACTAAGTGTGCCACTCTCTATGGTGTATAACAGGTCACTGGAAACAGGAGACTTACCAGAAAGTTGGAAGACAGCTAACGTGGTCCCAATATACAAAAAGGGTGACAGGCAAGAGGCACTGAATTACAGGCCAGTTTCCTTAACTTGTATACCATGCAAGGTGATGGAGAAGATTGTGAGGAAAAGGATCGTAGAGCATCTGGAGGGAAATAACTTTGTAACGCACCACCAACATGGGTTCAGAGATGGTAATCGTGCCTCACAGGTTTAATAGAATTTTATGACCAGGCAACGAAAATTAGGCAGGAAAGAGAAGGTGGGCCGACTGCATTTTAATGGATTGCCAAAAAGCCTTTGACACAGTACCCCATAAAAGGCTGTTAAAAAAGTTGGAGCAACAGGCAGGAGTAAAAGGGAAGGTGCTCCAGTGGATAAGGGAGTACTTAAGCAACAGGAAACAGCGAGTAACGGTGAGGGGGAGACATCAGAGTGGCGAGATGTCACCAGCGGAGTCCCACAGGGCTCAGTACTTGGACCCATCCTGTTTCTAATATATGTGAACGATCTTCCAGAGGGTATAGACTCATTCCTCTCGATGTTTGCTGATGATGCAAAAATTATGAGAAGAATCAAGACGGATGAAGATAGACAGAGACTACAGGAAGACCTGGATAAACTGGAGGAATGGTCTAGAAAATGGCTGCAAAAGTTCAACTCGGGAAAGTGTAAGGTGATGAAATTAGGCGAAGGGAGCAGGAGGCTGAACACAAGGTATCATCTGGGAGGGGAAATCCTGCAAGAGTCAAATAGAGAGAAGGATCTGGGGGTTGATATCACACCGAACCTGTCCCCAGAGGCCCACATCAAAAGAATATCATCAGCGGCATATGCTAGACTGGCCAACATAAGAACTGCCTTCAGAAACTTGTGTAAGGAATCTTTCAGAACCCTGTATACCACTTATGTAAGACCAATCCTGGAGTATGCAGCTCCAGCCTGGAGTCCATACCTAGTTAAACCTCACATCCCTGGAAAACAGAAGAGTAAGGGAAGACATGATAACCACCTACAAAATTCTCAGGGGAATTGACAGGGTGGACAAATACAAACTCTTCAGCACGGGTGGGACACGAACAAGGGGACACAGGTGGAAACTTAGTACCCAGATGAGCCACAGAGACGTTAGAAAGAATTTTTTCAGTGTCAGAGTAGTTAATAAATGGAATGCACTAGGAAGTGATGTGGTGGAGGCTGACTCCATACACAGTTTCAAATGTAGATATGATAGAGCCCAGTAGGCTCAGGAATCTGTACACCAGTTGATTGACAGTTGAGAGGCGGGACCAAAGAGCCAGAGCTCAACCCCCGCAAGCACAATTAGGTGAGTACAATTAGGTGAGTACACACACACACATACACACACACACACACACACCAGGAAGCAGCTCCGTAACAGCTGTCTAACTCCCAGGTACCTATTTACTGCTAGGTAACAAGGGGATTCAGGATGAAAGAAACTTGGCCCCCTTTGTTTCTGCCTGGTCCGGGAATCGAACCGGGCCACAGAATTACGAGTCCTGCGTGCTGTCCACTCAGCTACCAGACACCCTTGGTGGGGTCTAGTACAAAGGATTTGTCTTGAATCCTCAGTGGGATCCTGAACCCATTATGTGCCTCTTTAACCCATTTCACCACCGCCCACGGGATGGGCATGGGGTGCATAATAAAGAAAGAAATTGGGCGAACCAACACACCAGCTGGACAAACCAACACACCAGCTGGACAAACCAACACCCCAGCTGGACAAACCAACACACCAGCTGGACAAACCAACACACCAGCTGGACAAACCATCACACCAGCTGGACAAACCAACACACCAGCTGGGCAAACCAACACACCAGCTGGACAAACCAACACACCAGCTGGACAAACCAACACACCATCTGGGCAAACCAACACCCCAGCTGGACAAACCAACACACCAGCTGGACAAACCAACACACCAGCTGGACAAACCAACACACCAGCTGGACAAACCAACACACCAGCTGGACAAACCAACACACCAGCTGGACAAACCAACACACCAGCTGGACAAACCATCACACCAGCTGGACAAACCCATCACACCAGCTGGACAAACCAACACACCAGCTGGACAAACCAACACACCAGCTGGACAAACCATCACACCAGCTGGACAAACCATCACACCAGCTGGACAAACCAACACACCAGCTGGACAAACCAACACACCAGCTGGACAAACCATCACACCAGCTGGACAAACCAACACACCAGCTGGGCAAACCAACACACCAGCTGGACAAACCAACACACCAGCTGGACAAACCATCACACCAGCTGGACAAACTAACACACCAGCTGGACAAACCAACACACCAGCTGGACAAACCAACACACCAGCTGGACAAACCATCACACCAGCTGGACAAACCATCACACCAGCTGGACAAACCAACACACCAGCTGGACAAACCAACACACCAGCTGGACAAACCAACACACCAGTTGGACAAACCAACACACCAGCTGGACAAACCAACACACCAGCTGGACAAACCAACACACCAGCTGGACAAACCAACACCCCTGCTGGACAAACCAGCACACCAGCTGGACAAACCATCACACCAGCTGGACAAACCATCACACCAGCTGGACAAACCATCACACCAGCTGACAAACCATCACACCAGCTGGACAAACCAACACCCCAGCTGGACAAACCAGCACACCAGCTGGACAAACCATCACACCAGCTGGACAAACCATCACACCAGCTGGACAAACCAACACACCAGCTGGACAAACCATCACACCAGCTGGACAAACCATCACACCAGCTGGACAAACCATCACCCCAGCTGGACAAACCAACACACCAGCTGGGCAAACCAACACACCAGCTGGACAAACCAACACACCAGCTGGACAAACCAACACACCATCTGGGCAAACCAACACCCCAGCTGGACAACCAACACACCAGCTGGACAAACCAACACACCAGCTGGACAAACCAACACACCAGCTGGACAAACCAACACACCAGCTGGACAAACCAACACACCAGCTGGACAAACCAACACACCAGCTGGACAAACCATCACACCAGCTGGACAAACCATCACACCAGCTGGACAAACCAACACACCAGCTGGACAAACCAACACACCAGCTGGACAAACCATCACACCAGCTGGACAAACCATCACACCAGCTGGACAAACCAACACACCAGCTGGACAAACCAACACACCAGCTGGACAAACCATCACACCAGCTGGACAAACCAACACACCAGCTGGGCAAACCAACACACCAGCTGGACAAACCACACACCAGCTGGACAAACCATCACACCAGCTGGACAAACTAACACACCAGCTGGACAAACCAACACACCAGCTGGACAAAACCAACACACCAGCTGGACAAACCATCACACCAGCTGGACAAACCATCACACCAGCTGGACAAACCAACACACCAGCTGGACAAACCAACACACCAGCTGGACAAACCAACACACCAGCTGGACAAACCAACACACCAGCTGGACAAACCAACACACCAGCTGGACAAACCAACACACCAGCTGGACAAACCAACACCCCTGCTGGACAAACCAGCACACCAGCTGGACAAACCATCACACCAGCTGGACAAACCATCACACCAGCTGGACAAACCATCACACCAGCTGGACAAACCATCACACCAGCTGGACAAACCAACACCCCAGCTGGACAAACCAACACACCAGCTGGACAAACCATCACACCAGCTGGACAAACCATCACACCAGCTGGACAAACCAACACACCAGCTGGACAAACCATCACACCAGCTGGACAAACCATCACACCAGCTGGACAAACCATCACCCCAGCTGGACAAACCAACACACCAGCTGGACAAACCATCACACCAGCTGGACAAACCATCACACCAGCTTGACAAACCATCACACCAGCTGGACAAACCAACACACCAGCTGGACAAACCAACACACCAGCTGGACAAACCAACACACCAGCTGGACAAACCAACACACCAGCTGGACAACCATCACACCAGCTGGACAAACCATCACACCAGCTGGACAAACCATCACACCAGCTGGACAAACCAACACACCAGCTGGACAAAACCAACACACCAGCTGGACAAACCAACACACCAGCTGGACAAACCATCACACCAGCTGGACAAACCAACACACCAGCTGGACAAACCAGCACACCAGCTGGACAAACCAACACACCAGCTTGACAAACCAACACACCAGCTGGACAAACCATCACACCAGCTGGACAAACCAACACACCAGCTGGACAAACCATCACACCAGCTGGACAAACCATCACACCAGCTGGACAAACCATCACACCAGCTGGACAAACCATCACACCAGCTGGACAAACCAGCACACCAGCTGGACAAACCAACACACCAGCTGGACAAACCAACACCCCAGCTGGACAAACCATCACACCAGCTGGACAAACCATCACACCAGCTGGACAAAAGGACGATAGGGTAACACTCGGACGAAGGTAAGCAGAAGCCCCGGAAGACGCCCTCAGTGGTCTCAAGATTAAGTGAAGATTCTCGTGTAATCGCGAGAGTGGAAAAGTTAGAGTAAATGAAAAAGAATTATCTCTCCGTTAAAGCAGTTTAGAAAAGAAAGGGGGAGACTGATAATGGATTTTGAGGAGAAGAAGAAAGAAAGACTAATTGCTCAAGGAGGTTAAATGACCTCAAAAGGTCACGTAAATAGAAGGTTGTTAGACCAGGCAAAGAACGGTATTGGAACGCCCCCGTTCTCTCTATTCGACAAGCGTTAGATTTGAACCGGTTTTCCTTAACCATAAAAGCGTTCGAACCCAAGCAACTTCTATCTCGGCTGAGGAGAGAATAGTTCGCAAAAACGTAAGATTTACGGTGTATTTCACTTCAATCAAACAGTGGAATTTTGACGCTCTGATCACTAGCGTTGGGATTGTAGTATTAACAAGAGGACAGTTGATTGATAGTTGAGAGGCGGGACTAAAGAGCCAAAGCTCAACCCCCCAAAGCTGTTTGGTTACAACTAAGTGAGTACAGATTGAGAAGCAATCCGTCCTCCTAATAGAACGACGCTTTTTGACGTATGTTCTAAGGGCAAAAATTGTACTAGAAAATGGTATAGCGGCTCGCGAAACTATCATACTGTCCCGTTTTCTGCTTTGGGGCCTCTGGTTGGTTAGGATAAGGGCACTTTAGTACGACAGTTTCTTGACGTTGGGAAACATTAGGAGGACGGGGGGCTGTGAGAGAAGGCCGGACATACGTCCCTCAAAATGACCTTCAAAATCAAAATGAAAACCGCATCTAAACCGTTCCCTAAGCAAGGGTAATCTTCCTCCACCTCCCTCCTCTATCTTCCGTTCTTACTCTTCATCATTCTCTTCCTACTCC
>NW_025552223.1:0-18048 GCF_020424385.1 Procambarus clarkii
AAAGGAGAAGATTCTATGAAGGAAGAGCTCCTGAAAAGCGTGGGAAAATTAAAAAATGTATTCCTCCAGAGAGACATGACAAGGGAAGAGAGAGCCGTGGCGGCAGAAGCAAGGAAGAGGCGCAGGGCGAGAGGGGAAAACCAGGAAGTCACAGCTCCCAACACAACACCCGCAGAGGCGAGGGGGGGAACCCACAACCTGCTACCCAGTAACACCAGAGGGGAGGACAACCCTGCCACCCTCCTCTGCATAGAAAACCCCCTACCCCATACCCTCCCTGCCCCCCACTCAAATGTTCAGCCAAATCTCCCTCCCCCTACACCCAATCCCCACCCTTCTACCCCTCCCCTCCTCCCGCCGAGTCCTCCCTCCCCCCCTTTCCTTCCTGTCCTCCCTCCCCTTTCACCCCATACCCTCCCTGTCCCTCCCCCTTCACTGGATCCCCCACCCCTTATCCCAGTATCCTCTGAGACCCTGTTATTCACCTCACAGGTCCTCACACCCATGGAACAGCTTCCCCCACCAACAGAACACTCACCAAGGAGGCGATTTGAGAAGGGACAGATGAAAGTGAGCCTCAAAGCAATGTACACTAACATAGATGAAATTACAAATAAAGCAAATGAGCTTGGAGAACAGGGAACTAGAGGAAAACCCAGACATAATAGCCCTCACAGAAACAGAGCTAACGAAAACGATAACAAACGCAGTGTTCCCACAGGACTATTATGTTATGAGGAAAGAGAGGGAAGGAATAGGTGGGGGTGGTGTAGCTCTGCGGGTAAGAAAAAGGCTGGGATTTTGAGGAGATTGTTATTCAGGGCTGTGAAGGTTTCAGTGACTACATAGCAGGTACCATAACAAATGGAGGGAAAAAAATTATAGTCGTAGGCATATATAATCCACCACCAAATGACAGAAGACCTAGACAGGAATATGATAGAAACAACATGGCCACCATTAACATACTAGAAAGAGCAGCTTCTGTTGCTAGCAGGAATGGATCTGGACTACTAATTATGGGAGACTTCAACCATGGGAAGATAGATTGGGAGAACAGAGACCCGCATGGAGGACCAGAAACATGGAGAGCTAAGCTGCTGGATGTGGCAACAAGAAACTTCCTAAGCCAGCACATCAAAGAACCAACAAGAATGAGAGGAGAAGATGAACCAGCAATGCTTGATTTGATATTTACCCTAAATGAGTGGGATATAAGGGAAGTTAAGATGGAAGCGCCCTTGGGAATGAGTGACCACAGTGTATTGAACTTTGAGTACCTGGTAGAGCTAGGAATTATCTCCCCCAAAAAAGAACTAGGAATCAAAAGGCTGGCATACCGAAAGGGGAATTATGAATAGATGAGAAGTTTCCTAAGTGAAATACCTTGGGACACAGACCTCAGAGATAAGTCTGTACAGGGCATGACGGACTATGTTACCCAAAAGTGTCAGGAGGCAGTAAACAGGTTCATCCCAGCCCAAAGGGGAAAAATCCGAGAAGCAACAGAAGAATCCATGGTATAATAGGGCATGTATGGAAGCGAAGAAACTGAACAAAAGGACGTGGAGGAACTTCCGGAATAACAGAACACCAGAAAACAGAGAGAGATACCAGAGAACCAGGAATGAGTACGTCAGGGTGAGAAGAGAAGCAGAGAAAAGTTTTGAAAATGATATAGCAAACAAAGTCAAGACCGAACCAAAGCTACTCCACAGTCACATCAGAAGGAAAACAACAGTGAAAGAACAGGTATTGAAACTTAGAACAGGCGAGGACAGGTATACAGAGAATGACAAGAGAGGTGTGTGAAGAACTCAACAAGAAGTTCCAGGAGGTCTTCACAATAGGTGAGGTCACTGTGCTAGGAGAAAGGGAGGTAAACCAGGCGGCCTTGGAAGAGTTCGAAATTACGAGATAGGAGGTCAAGAGACACCTGCTGTATCCGAATGTTAGAAAGGCTGTTGGTCCAGACGAGATCTCACCATGGATACTGAAAGAGTGTGCAGAGGCACTTTGCTTGCCACTCTCCGTCACTGGAGACGGGAGACCTACCAGAAATATGGAAGACGGCGAATGTGGTCCCAATGTACAAAAGGGCGACAGGCAAGAGGCACTGAACTACAGGCCAGTGTCCTTGACTAGTATACCATGCAAGGTGATGGAGAAGATCGTGAGAAAAAACCTGGTAACACATCTGGAGAGAAGGGACTTCGTGACAAATCGCCAACATGGGTTCAGGGAGGGTAAATCTTGCCTTACAGGCTTGATAGAATTCTACGATCAGGTGACAAAGATTAAGCAAGAAAGAGAGGGCTGGGCGGACTGCATTTTCTTGGATTGTCGGAAAGCCTTTGACACAGTACCGTATAAGAGGCTGGTACATAAGCTAGAGAGACAGGCAGGTAATTACCTAAGTGTAGTTACAGGATGAGAGCTATGCTCGTGGTGTCCCGTCTTCCCAGCACTCTTTGCCATATAACGCTTTGAAACTACTGACGGTCTTGGCCTCCACCACCTTCTCACTTAACTTGTTCCAACCGTCTACCACTCTATTTGCGAAGGTGAATTTTCTTACATTTCTTCGGCATCTGTGTTTAGCTAGTTTAAATCTATGACCTCTTGTTCTTGAAGTTCCAGGTCTCAGGAAGTCTTCCCTGTCAATTTTATCAATTCTTGTTACTATTTTGTACGTAGTAATCATATCACCTCTTTTTCTTCTGTCTTCTAGTTTTGGCATATTTAATGCTTCTAACCTCTCCTCGTAGCTCTTGCCCTTCAGTTCTGGGAGCCACTTAGTAGCATGTCTTTGCACCTTTTCCAGTTTGTTGATGTGCTTCTTAAGATATGGGCACCACACAACAGCTGCATATTCTAGCTTTGGCCTAACAAAAGTCATGAAAAATTTCTTTAGTATATCGCCATCCATGTATTTAAAAGCAATTCTGAAGTTAGAAAGCATAGCATAGGCTCCTTGCACAATATTCTTTATGTGGTCCTCAGGTGATAGTTTTCTATCTAGAACCACCCCTAGATCTCTTTCTTTATCAGAATTCTTTAAAGATTTCTCACATAATATATAGGTTGTGTGGGGTCTATGTTCTCCTATTCCACATTCCATAACATGACATTTATTAACATTAAATTCCATTTGCCAAGTGGTGCTCCATCTACTTATTTTGTCCAGGTCTTCTTGAAGGGCATGACAATCATCTAAATTTCTTATCCTTCCTATTATCTTAGCATCTTCAGCAAACATGTTCATATAATTCTGTATACCAACTGGTAGATCATTTATGTAGACAATAAACATCACTGGTGCAAGAACTGAACCCTGTGGTACTCCACTTGTGACATTTCTCCATTCTGATACATTGCCTCTGATTACTGCCCTCATTTTTCTATCAGTCAGAAAATTTTTCATCCATGATAGAAGCTTACCTGTCACCCCTCCAATATTTTCCAGTTTCCAGAAAAACCTCTTATGTGGAACTCTGTCGAAAGCCTTTTTTAGGTCCAGATAGATGCAGTCAACCCAACCATCTCTTTCCTGTAATATCTCTGTGGCTCGATCATAGAAACTGAGTAAATTCAATACACAGGATCTTCCAGATTGAAAACCATACTGTCTGTCTGATATTATATCATTTCTCTCTAGGTGTTCTACCCATTTAGTTTTGATTAGTTTTTCCAATACTTTCACTATTACACTTGTCAATGATACAGGTCTATAATTGAGGGGGTCTTCCCTGCTGCCAGTTTTGTAGATTGGAACTATGTTAGCCTGTTTCCACGCGTCTGCTACGATTCCTGTACACAGGGATGCCTGAAAGATCAGGTGAAGTGGAATGCTGAGCTCAGATGCACATTCTCTCAGAACCCATGGTGAAACGCCATCTGGGCCAGCTGCTTTGTTCTTACCAAGCTCCTTGAGCATTTTTTCCACTTCGTCTCTAGACACCTCTATGTGCTCTATGTTGTTCTCTGGAATTCTTATTGTATCTGGTTCCCTAAAGATTTCATTTTGTACAAACACACTTTGGAACTTTTCGTTTAGTGTTTCACACATTTCCTTTTCATCTTCCGTGAATCTATTTCCCATTTTCAACCTCTGAATATTATCCTTTACCTGCAATTTGTTGTTTATGAATTTATAGAATAGACCTGGTTCTGTTTTACATTTGTCTGCAATCCCTTTTTCAAAATTTCTTTCTGCCTCTCTTCTCACTGCCGTGTAGTTGTTTCTCGCATCTTTGTATCGCTAGTATGTTTGGGGGTTCGGCCTCTTCCTGTATTGATTCCATTTTTGTGTCTTATGGTCTCTTGCCCTCTCGCAATTTCTATTGAACCAATCCTGTTTCCTAGTTCTGCATCTCTGTTTTGGTATAAATTTCTTTGTGCCTTTATCATATATTTCACAAAACTTGACATACATCTCATTCACTTCCTTGCCTAGCATCAAGTCTGTCCAATTATACTCACTAAAAAAATTTCTAAGGTCACCATAATGTCCTCTCCTGAAGTGTGTGTGTGTGTGTGTGTGTGTAATTACCTAAGTGTAGTTACAGGATGAGAGCTACGCTCGTGGTGTCCCGTCTTCCCAGCACTCTTTGTCATATAACGCTTTGAAACTACTGACGGTCTTGGCCTCCACCACCTTCTCACTTAACTTGTTCCAACCGTCTACCACTCTATTTGCGAAGGTGAATTTTCTTATATTTCTTCGGCATCTGTGTTTAGCTAGTTTAAATCTATGACCTCTTGTTCTTGAAGTTGCAGGTCTCAGGAAGTCTTCCCTGTCGATTTTATCAATTCCTGTTACTATTTTGTACGTAGTGATCATATCACCTCTTTTTCTTCTGTCTTCTAGTTTTGGCATATTTAATGCTTCTAACCTCTCCTCGTAGCTCTTGCCCTTCAGTTCTGGAAGCCACTTAGTAGCATGTCTTTGCACCTTTTCCAGTTTGTTGATGTGCTTCTTAAGATATGTGCACCACACAACAGCTGCATATTCTAGCTTTGGCCTAATAAAAGTCATGAACAATTTCTTTAGTATATTGCCATCCATGTATTTAAATGCAATTCTGAAGTTAGAAAGCATTGCATAGGCTCCTTGCACAATATTCTTTATGTGGTCCTCAGGTGATAGTTTTCTATCTAGAACCACTCCTAGATCTCTTTCTTTATCAGAATACTTTAAAGATTTCTCACATAATATATAGGTTGTGTGGGGTCTATGTTCTCCTATTCCACATTCCATAACATGACATTTATTAACATTAAATTCCATTTGCCAAGTGGTGCTCCATATACTTATTTTGTCCAGGTCTTCTTGAAGGGCATGACAGTCATCTAAATTTCTTATCCTTCCTATTATCTTAGCATCATCAGCAAACATGTTCATATAATTCTGTATACCAACTGGTAGATCATTTATGTAGACAATAAACATCACTGGTGCAAGAACTGAACCCTGTGGTACTCCACTTGTGACATTTCTCCATTCCGATACATTGCCTCTGATTACTGCCCTCATTTTTCTATCAGTCAGAAAATTTATCATCCATGTTAGAAGCTTACCTGTCACCCTCCAATATTTTCCAGTTTCCAGAACAACCTCTTATGTGGAACTCTGTCGAAAGCCTTTTTTAGGTCCAGATAGATGCAGTCAACCCAACCATCTCTTTCCTGTAATATCTCTGTGGCTCGATCATAGAAACTGAGTAAATTCGATACACAGGATCTTCCAGATCGAAAACCATACTGTCTGTCTGATATTATATCATTTCTCTCCAGGTGTTCTACCCATTTAGTTTTGATTAGTTTTTCCGATACTTTCACTATTACACTTGTCAATGATACAGGTCTATAATTGAGGGGGTCTTCCCTGCTGCCATTTTTGTAGATTGGAACTATGTTAGCCTGTTTCCACATGTCTGCTACGATTCCTGTACACAGGGATGCCTGAAAGATCAGGTGAATTGGAATGCTGAGCTCAGATGCACATTCTCTCAGAACCCATGGTGAAACTCCATCTGGGCCAGCTGCTTTGTTCTTACTGAGCTCCTTGAGCATATTTTCCACTTCATCTCTAGACACCTCTATCCGCTCTATGTTGTGCTGTGGAATTCTTATTGTGTCTGGTTCTCTGAAGATTTCATTTTGTACAAACACACTTTGGAACTTTTCATTTAATGTTTCACACATTTCCTTTTCATTTTCCGTGAATCTGTTTCCCATTTTCAACCTCTGGATATTATCCTTTACCTGCAATTTGTTGTTTATGAATTTGTAGAATAGGCCCGGTTCTGTTTTACATTTATCCGCTATCTCCTTTTCAAAATTTCTCCTTACTGCCGTATAGTTGTTTCTCGCATCTTTGTATCGCTGTTATGTTTGAGGGTTTGGCCTCTTCCTATACTGATTCCATTTTTGTGTCTTTTGGTCTTTTGCCCTCTCACAATTTCTGTCGAACCAATCCTGTTTTCTGGCCCTGCACCTCTGTTTTGGTATGAATGTTTGTGTGCCTTCCTTGTATATTTTTAAAAATTTGGCATACATTTCATTTACTTCCCTGCCTAGCAACAATTCTGTCCAATTACTCGTTAAAAAAATTTTGAAGTTCCCCATAGTGTCCTCTCCTTAAATCGAGTTTATCAACTGTTTCAATGTCCCCATTTTCTTCTAGATGATATCTTAGAGCATAATCAATGTCTAACAGGACGTGATCACTCTTTCCCAAGGGAGGAAGGTACTGGATGTCAAATATCTCTTCTTCTTTCCTAGTGAATACTAGATCCAGTACTGACGGTACATCTCCTTCCCTCATTCTTGTGGCCTGCTTTATGTGTTGATACAAGAATGTCTCCAGAATGAGGTTCACAAATCTGCATGTCCAAAAGTCCTCCGTTCTTGCTTCATAGGCCTCCCAGTCTATTGCTTTAAAGTTGAAGTCCCCCAGTATCAACAGTCGTGATTTATCTTTATCTGCTTGTGCAATAATATCTCTCATGACCATTATGAGGCCCTCTCGTTTGTCATCTAGTTCTTCCTTTGTCCATGTGTTGCTTGCTGGTGGGCTGTAGGCATTTAAAATTATCAGCTTATCATCCTGATTCCAGACCTGCAATGCCATTATGTCAATATCTCGAGGGTTTTCAAATATTAACTCTCTTACCTTCAGGTGTTTTTTCACCAGTACAGCCACTCCTCCTCCCTTCCTAGTTTTCCTGTCACGTCTCCAAACTGAATAGCCTCTTGGGAATATGACTTCATTCATTATATTTCCTTCAAGTTTCGTCTCTGATAATGCGACAATATCTGGGACCCTAAGCTGGATTATATCTTGCAACTCCAAAGTTTTTGACCTCACTCCATCTATGTTGGTATATACAGTGGTACCTCGGAATGCGAGTGTCCCTGTATGCGAGTTTTTCGGAAGACGAGCAGGATTTCCTCGAAAAATATGTCTCGGAAGGCGAGGGTTACCTCGGGACGCGAGTTTGTTGATACGCGTACAGGCCGACCTAGCACGTGGTGGTTCGGCGATCGTCGCCCCTCCACCCCTCCGGCCCTCAGTTTACCATTGTCTCGCGCCCAGTGACTACCCCACATCAATTCTTCTCGCGGATTTTCAGTGTTTTGTTGGATTTTTGGTGATTTGACTATACAATTTGTTATTATATATCTCACCATGGGTCCCAAGAAAGCCTGTGGTAAGGATAAAGGCCAGAAAGCCCATATGAGGATGACAATAGAGGAGAAACAAGAGATCATTCGGAAGCATGAGAACGGTACACGTGTTGTTGAACTTTGTAGGCAGTACAACAAAGCCACATCAACAATCTGCACTATACTTAAGAAGAAAAATGAGATTATGAGTGCTAAAGTGGCAAAAGGAGTCAGAACAATAACGAAACAAAGACCACAAATTCTTGAAGTGGAAAAGTTGTTATTAATTTGGATACACGACAAGGAGTTAAGGGGTGACAGTGTTTCGGAGGCCATTATTTGTGAGAAAGCCAGGGTTTGGACAGATTTGTAGTGAGGAAATCGAGCAGTGAGCCTCAACCAGGACCTAGTGGCACTCAGATAAAACGTCCCAGGGAGAGCACACCAGAAAGGTCTTCACTGCCTGATGTGATAATGGAAGGGGGACTCCCCTTCCAAACAGTAACTCCTCTCCTCCTCCCCCCTCCTCACCATCTTCCATACACCTACAGCATTCAACAGCAAGGTAAGTAATAACTGGAACATAGTTTTGTAGGTTTATTTAGATGAATTAGGTATAAAAATTTAGTTTGATGTGGGGTTTTTGGGGTAGTCAGGAACGGATTAATTCATTTCCCTTTATTTCTTATGGGGAAATTAGCTTCGGAATGCGAGTTTTCGGAATACGAGGCGTCTCCAGGAACCAATTAAACTCTTAAACTGAGGTATGCCTGTACAATTTTCAAGAACATGTTCCCTTTTCCTTTGCTCTTTACTCCCCCTTCCACTACTGATCTTGTTGCTTTGTTTTTATGTACCATTTCACAAGCTTTTCAGTCCCTGTCACTTTGTAAAAAAAAGAATTTCTGTCTTCTTCATTTCTATCCCCATTTAGACGTTTTGCCTCAATTAGGTTCATTTTCAGCTTTTCTCTGTCTTCCTTGGAGAGGTCTTGTCTTATTGACCAAAGTTTGCCAACCTCATCACTCTGCAATTTCCTGGCATTTCTTAGCACATCCATCATGTTTTTCACACCCCAGATGCTTTCGGCACTTCGCGCGCCTACGCGGTAAGACCGAAAAAGTGTACACTCTTTTGACTGTCCTGACAATAATTGAAGGCGCACGTATTTAAATTTGGTATCACTGTGTTCGCAATGAAATTGTCTATAAGAGCATACCTATAAAATGCCGCCCAAGCATAAGGAGTATCAACACCAAATAAAAAACTATGCAGATCACTCGCCGAGAGCGCCAAACAGCAACAAAATGTTTCCACTCTCTTAATGGTTGCGAAGCCTACAGTTGTCCTACATCGCTAATTTTGGTATCATTGGAATCGCAATAAAATTCTCTACACGGACATATGCATATGAATGTTTAATATAGGTAATTGCCCACCCGCAAGAGTGTGTGAAGTGGAGAGTAGTTAGCCGCGAGCGCACTGGCGAAAACACGGGGGAAATCATGCTTGGAAAGTTTATACATTTATACGTTTCCTGACCCTACTTTTCTATGTACGTATTTCTTTTTTATACCAATGTGTTCGCAATAAAATTTTCTATAAGATGAAATGTATAACATTTGTACAAAGCATGTGTAAGAGAAGCGCCAAATATAGAACCACGTCGCTCAGTATGCGTTCGCGGCAGAAACGAACGCATTGTTTTCGTTCGTTTGATGTTTGTCATGTTTATACTTGTTGAAACATTTTATAATTTGTATGACAGTGATCGCAGTAAAATTCCCTACACAGACATATACATAACACATACAAATATTTCCCACGTGTTGGATATATCAACGGCTAAAGGGAACCCACTGCCACACGGACACTACACCCAGAGCCACACCCGCCACACCCCCAAACATACTTTGTGTTTTTTTTTTTTTACTCATAGAAGTTTGTGATATAATATTCATTCTGGTACCAAAAAATTCGCAAATAAATTCTCTACAAAACGTATATAATATAACTTCTTATTGATGATAAAAAATTCCAAATAGGTGTACTGTCTATGTTGATTGAAGATCAACAGTTGAGCATTTTTTCTTCACTCCACCATCTTCAGGCTTCTGATCCTGAAGTTGCTCATCTGATGTTTCTTAGGTGGAGTGAAGCTGTTGCCGGTGGTTATTTTTTCTCCACCCAAAATATCTTTCTTCGGTGGTACCTTGTGTAGCAAGGCGCAGCGCACAGTGCCACATCACAAGTTTTACATCCATATATCACGTCCCTCCTTTTGCCAGACTTGAAACAAACACGGCATCTTCTTTTTTTAGCCAAGTGCACGAGTTCATGCGTCAACTTGTAGTTGAGACGTTGTTCTGAATCTATAATTCTTGTATTTCTTGGATGCACTGGAGGAATATTGTCTTCTACAGGAACCACCAAACTTGTAGTAGAATCTTCTATGAAATCAGAAACATCAAGTGCTTCTATGTCCTCAATGTCCATTTCAGAATTTGTGGTTGATGAGTGGGCTTGAGGTGTTGAGGTGAACAGAGGACGCCTCGCACCAGATGGCCCGGGTGTTGAAACTGCCGCGTCAGCAGGAGGAGCTGCGCTGGCATCTATGTCGGAACATGTGGTATGCTTGTTGTTGTTGGCCATTCCTCGCTGTTCCACGCCAATAAGGCTGAGTCATAAGGCTAAGGCCAATCTGAGAGTATCCCCATCCATTTCGGTTAAAAAATGGAATTTATAGAAATATTTTTTCGATGGACGAGAAAAGTAGGCTGTTATGCGGAATCGTAAGAAAAAACAGTGACGAGTTATCTCTAATCTAAAGCGCGAAAGTGTTAAGGGGCGGTTCTTTTCTTTCTCATATTTTCCTATTCTTCTAAAATCACTGACATTTTCCTTTGAGCCTTCTCCTAAACCTACTATTTTCTCTATGATTTTCATCTCTTCTGCCGCTCGGTCCACCCTAGATGAAATTTCCTTCTCTAAACATCCAAAAATTGTGTGTGTGTGTGTGTGTGTGTGTGTGTGTGTGTGTGTGTGTGTGTGTGTGGAAAAAAAAAGTAGTTAGTAAACAGTTGATTGACAGTTGAGAGGCGGGCCGATAGAGCAAAGCTCAACCTCCGCAAACACAACTAGGTGAATACAACTAGGTGAATACACTCTCCCCCACACTCTCACTCACTCTTCCACATTCTCACTCTACGATTTCATTGACTAAAATTTACGTATATTATACGTTCAAAAAAGACGACTTTATATAAATGGTTACAGTGTCACCATCCTGCTACCAAATGAAAACGTCAGAAAACGTTTTGTGTTTTCTGGGTATCAGGCAGGTGGGTGGGTGGGCTATGAGGTAGGTGGGTGGGCAAGCAAGCAGGTGGGTGGGTAGGCAACCAGGCAGGTGGCTGGGTGGGCAAGCAGCCAGGTGGGTCGGTTGGCAGGTCTGTGCAGGCAGGTGGGTGAACAGGTGGGTGGGTGGGCAAGCAGTCAGGTGGGTGAGTGGGCTATCAGGCAGGTGGTGGGCTAGCAGGTAGGTGGGTGAACAGGTGGGTGGGTGAGCAGGCAGGTGGGTGAACTGGCAGAAGGGTGGGTTGGTAGGTCTGTACAGGCAGGAAAAAATAAAGGAGACGAGAGAGATACTAAATAATATACACATGGAAAATATTGGAAGGCCAGATCCCTAATCAACACAGCAAAATAATAATGTACTGGAGTGAACGATATGGAAGAAAATGCAGAATAAAACCAGTGAAGAGCGGAGGTGCCATAGGCACAATCAGAGAACACTGTATAAACATCAGAGGCCCGCGGCTGTTCAATGTCCTCCCAGCGACTATAAGAAATATTGCTGGAATAACCGTGGACATCTTCAAGAGAAAACTAAACTGTTTTCTAAAAGACGTTCCAGACCAACCGGGCTGTGGTGAGTATGTGGGCTTGCGGGCCACTCCAAGCAACAGCCTGGTGGACCAAACTCTCACAAGTCAAGCCTGGCCTCGGACAGGGCTGGGGGAGTAGAAGAACTCCCAGAACCCCATCAACAAAATATCAACCAGGTATCAACCAGGCAGGTGGGTGGTGGGTGAACAGGTGGGTGGGTGAACAGGTGGGTGGGCAAGCAGGCAGATAGGTGAACAGGTGGGGTGGGTGGGCTATCATGCAGGTGGTGAGCGAGCAGGTGGGTGGGTGAGCAGGCAGGTGGTTGGGTTGGCAAGTGGGCGTGAAGGCAGGTGGGTGGGTGTGTGAGACTTGAAAGAGACATCACACGTCTGAGATCTGCTTCCTGGCCTCACTCCAGCCTCCACAACTCCCCTCCACTTGTTTCAACACATGGAGGTTGACACACTGGGTAGTTAATTACTGGGTAATTACTGGGTAGTTACTGGTTAAATGGGTAGAACACCTGGAGAGAAATGATATAATATCAGACAGACAGTATGGTTTTCGATCTGGAAGATCCTGTGTATCGAATTTACTCAGTTTCTATGATCGAACCACAGAGATATTACAGGAAAGAGATGGTTGGGTTGACTGCATCTATCTGGACCTAAAAAAGGCTTTCGACAGAGTTCCACATAAGAGGTTGTTCTGGAAACTGGAAAATATTGGAGGGGTGACAGGTAAGCTTCTATCATGGATGAAAAATTTTCTGACTGATAGAAAAATGAGGGCAGTAATCAGAGGCAATGTATCGGAATGGAGAAATGTCACAAGTGGAGTACCACAGGGTTCAGTTCTTGCACCAGTGATGTTTATTGTGTACATAAATGATCTACCAGTTGGTATACAGAATTATATGAACATGTTTGCTGATGATGCTAAGATAATAGGAAGGATAAGAAATTTAGATGATTGTCATGCCCTTCAAGAAGACCTGGACAAAATAAGTATATGGAGCACCACCTGGCAAATGGAATTTAATGTTAATAAATGTCATGTGATGGAATGTGGAACAGGAGAACATAGACCCCATACAACCTATATATTATGTGAGAAATCTTTAAAGAATTCTGATAAAGAAAGAGATCTAGGGGTGGTTCTAGATAGAAAACTATCACCTGAGGACCACATAAAGAATATTGTGCAAGGAGCCTATGCGATGCTTTCTAACTTCAGAATTGCATTTAAATACATGGATGGCGATATACTAAAGAAATTGTTCATGACTTTTGTTAGGCCAAAGCTAGAATATGCAGTTGTTGTGTGGTGCCCATATCTTAAGAAGCACATCAACAAACTGGAAAAGGTGCAAAGACATGCTACGAAGTGGCTCCCAGAACTGAAGGGCAAGAGCTACGAGGAGAGGTTGGAAGCATTAAACATGCCAAAACTAGAAGACAGAAGAAAAAGAGGTGATATGATCACTACATACAAAATAGTAACAGGAATTGATAAAATCGACAGGGAAGATTTCCTGAGACCTGGCACTTCAAGAACAAGAGGTCATAGATTTAAACTAGCTACCTACCTTGAGGCTACCTTGAGGTGCTTCCGGGGCTTAGTGTCCCCGCGGCCCGGTCGTCGACCAGGCCTCCTGGTTGCTGGACTGATCAACCAGGCTGTTAGACGCGGCTGCTCGCAGCCTGACGTATGAGTCACAGCCTGGTTGATCAGGTATCCTTTGGAGGTGCTTATCCAGTTCTCTCTTGAACACTGTGAGGGGTTTGCCAGTTATGCCCCTTATGTGTAGTGGAAGCGTGTTGAACAGTCTCGGGCCTCTGATGTTGATAGAGTTCTCTCTCAGAGTACCTGTTGCACCTCTGCTTTTCAACGGGGGTATTCTGCACATCCTGCCATGTCTTCTGGTCTCATGTGGTGTTATTTCTGTGTGCAGGTTTGGGACCAGCCCCTCAATTATTTTCCACGTGTAAATTATTATGTATCTCTCCCGCCTGCGCTCAAGGGAGTACAGATTTAGGCTCTTTAGTCGGTCCCAGTAATTTAGATGTTTTACTGAGTGGATTCTAGCAGTAAAGGATCTCTGCACGCTCTCTAGGTCAGCAATTTCTCCAGCTTTGAAAGGGGCTGTCATTGTGCAGCAGTACTCCACTCTAGATAGCACAAGCGTTTTGAAAAGTATCATCATCGGTATAGCATCTCTAGTGTGAAAAGTTCTTGTTATCCAACCTGTCATTTTTCTTGCAGTTGTGACGGCTACTTTATTGTGTTCTTTAAAGGTAAGGTCTTCCGACATGAGTACACCCAGGTCCTTTACATTGCCTTTTCGTTCTATGTTATGATTTGCCTGCGTTTTGTACGTGGTTCCTGTTTTTATGTTTTCAATTTTTCCGTAGCGCATGAGCTGAAACTTATCCTCGTTGAATACCATATTATTTTCTGTAGCCCATAGAAAGACCTGATCAACATCTGATTGGAGGTTTGCCGTGTCCTCTATGTTGCCAACTCTCATGAAAATCCTAGTGTCATCTGCAAAGGATGATACAGTGCTATAGGTTGTGTTCTGGTCTATGTCCGATATGAGGATGAGAAAAAGTACTGGAGCAAGCACAGTACCCTGGGGGACTGAGCTCTTCACGGTTGATGGGCTGGATTTTATTTTGTTGACTATTACACATTGGGTTCTGTCAGTCAGGAAATTGTAGATCCATCTGCCTATTTTCCCGGTAATTCCTTTTGAACGCATTTTATGTGCAATAACACCATGGTCACATTTATCAAAAGCTTTTGCGAAATCTGTGTAAATTACATCAGCGTTTTGTTTGTCTTCCATAGCATCTAATGCCATATCATAGTGGTCCAGCAACTGCGACAGGCAAGAGCGCCCTGTTCTGAAACCATGTTGTCCGGGGTTATGGAGATGCTGTGATTCCATGTATTTTGTGATCTTACTTCTTAGCACTCTCTCAAAAATTTTTATGATGTGCGATGTTAGTGCTATCGGTCTGTAATTTTTTGCCTCTGCCTTATTTCCTCCTTTATGGAGTGGTGCTATCTCTGCTGTTTTTAGTATGTCAGGGATAACGCCAGTATCTAGGCTTTGTCTCCACAGAATGTGAAGGGCCTGCGATAGTGGTTTTTTACAGTTCTTGATGAATATGGAGTTCCAAGAATCCGGGCCTGGTGCAGAGTGCATAGGCATACTGTTTATGGCTTCTTCAAAATCTAGTGGGGATAGGGCGACGTCTGATATGTGATTTGATGTTGGTATCATATCCATGAAAAATTCATTTGGGTTATCAATCTTTAGTGCATTTAATGGCTCACTGAAAACAGAGTCGTACTGCTTCCTCAGTAACTCGCTCATTTCTTTGTTGTCATCTGTGAAAGTTCCATCTCCCTTTCGCAGGGGCCCGATACTAGATGTGGTTTTTGATCTTGATTTTGCATAGGAGAAAAAATATTTCGGATTTCTCTCTATTTCACTGATGGCCTTTTGCTCTCTTTGCCTCTCCTGGGTTTTGTATGATTCTTGTAGCTTGAGTTCAATTGTTTCTATTTCTCTACCTAACCTTCTTCGCCGTTCTTGAGATAGGGTGCGACTCTCAAGTTGTTCCGCGATTCGTTTTCTTCGCCTATATAAGGAACGACGTTCCCGTTCCAATCTGCATCTCTTTCTCTTTTTTCTTAGGGGTATGCGGTTTGAACATATTTCTAGTGCTACTGAGCTTATTTTTTCCAGGCACTGGTTCAGGTTTGCATTTCCTAGCTGTTCTTCCCAGTTTATTTCTGTGAAGTCCTGGTTTATTTGCTCCCAGTTTATCCGTTTATTATTGAAGTTGAATTTGCTGAAATCTCCTCCACCGGGAATCTGGACTGGTTTTGAAGGTCCATTCCCCATGGTTGTCAGTACTTCAATTAAGTTGTGATCTGAGTAACAGGTATTTGTAATCATTATGTTCCCGATCAACTCATCATTATTAGTGAAAATGAGGTCCAGCGTGTTCTCCTTCCTAGTTGGTTCTACTATTTGCTGGTTTAAGGCAAACCTATCGCACATCCGTAGCAGGTCATTTGCATGTGCCTGCTCATTTAGGCTACTTCCTGGTATTCTTTCTGATATTACTGTATTAGCCAGGTGCTTCCATTTCAGGTGCCGTAGGTTGAAGTCCCCAAGCAGGATGATGTTCGGAGCTGGATTTGTGAGGTTTTCCAAGCAGTGCTCTATTTTCATTAGTTGGTCTTTAAACTGCTGAGGGTTTGCCTCCGGTGACTTATATACAAGGACAACAACTACATTTAGGATCTCTATTTTGACTATCAGCACTTCCACCATATCATTTGAGGTGTTTAGCAGCTCAGTACAGATGAGTGTGTCTTTGATGTAGAGGCTGACCCCACCCTGAAGCCGGTGTTTCCTATCACATCTGAAGAGATTGTATTCTGGGATCCATATTTCACCATCAAGGTAGTCCTTTGTGTGAGTTTCCGTTAGGGCTGCAAACACTGCATTTGCCTCATGAAGGAGACCATCTATAAAATGAACTTTGTTGGATTTGCGTGTTTTTATACCCTGGATGTTGGCAAATATAAATGATGTTATCGTGTTAGTGGAAGTGCTGGATGCTTTAATTGGTGTTAATATCTGAGGCTCTGGTAAGGAGGCCACTGTGTTTGCGTCCTCTCTAGCATTTGACCGAGTTGGTGGTAGAGTCTGGTCATTTTTAGCCATTCTTCTCCTCCTCCTCTTGCTAAAAAATTATCCCGGTTGATGGAGTAGTGGCTGTTTTCATAGTGGTAGTCTGTCGGTTTTATTCGCCTGGTACCTCTTATATGAAAAGCTGGGCATTCAGCATTGAAGCACTCTTTCCTGTCCAAAGAGTTCTTGCAAATTTCTGGGTGAAAGAATTCACAGCTTTTGGTACATTTACCTGTATTGAGGAGGTTTCTGCACTTTCTAGGGTGATTGTGTGTACATGTTCCATTTATTCTTCCCGATTCCCCATGCTTACAGGTAGCCCATCTGTAATACCAACAGATTTTGGGGCCTTGTTTTGTTTGTTTCCCTCTGCCAGGGACCGCACTCTGCTGCGGCGCCCCCGACACTGTGCTCTGCTCCGGTGCCTGTGACACCGCGCTCTGCTCCGGTGCCTGCGACACCGCGCACTGCTCAGGGGTCCCCGACTCCGTGCCCTGCTCAGGCATCCCCGACTCCGCGCCCTGCTCAGGCATCCCCGACTCCGTGCCCTGCTCAGGCATCCCCGACTCCGCGCCCTGCTCAGGCATCCCCGACTCCGTGCCCTGCTCAGGCATCCCCGACTCCGCGCCCTGCTCAGGCATCCCCGACTCCGCGCCCTGCTCAGGCGCCGCTGCCACAGAGCTCTGTGCTACAGCTGGTTGTACCTTGGTGTCATGTACAGTTTGTTTGAAGACATTGGAAATTGCTATGCAGGCATTAATTAGTAATTCTCTGTTTTCGGCGGGAGTTTTATCCAGGATTTCCATCAATTTCAAAAAAGTTACATCATCCTTTTTGCAGAGCCAGTACACAGAGTGGTCACTGGGACCATTTCTCCTTGAATTGTTAGTCATGTTGGCACATTTTTTGTGTATGGCTGCTGAACAGAGTTGGCATTGAAAGCTCTGTTGGTAATCTACCTTCATGTTGCATTCTATGCACGTTTTTATCAAAGCCATTTTTTTGAACACTTCTGTTCAGTGGTGATGGTCTTACAAGGTGGGGTGTTGACCGGTGGGGGAGTTGACCGCGGGTGCTGGCCGTGGGAGCTGGCCGTGGGTGTTGACCGTGGGTGTTTACCAACTTGAGATAGGCCTGGAAGAGGCTGTATGGACGGCCACTGTTGCTACCACGTGTCGCACTCTTAATTTGTTTTGTTCACTTGTTAGATTACATTACTTGCATTTTCCCACTAGTTATCATACAGTAGAGGCGTCTAGTTTCTGTGTCTGGGCACTAGTTACCTGAGTACGTTACACTATTTGAAAGAATACACACACAAGAGGGTACTGGGGTGGGCCTACCTCCAAGTGGCCCTTGTTTACACACACACGACGGACTTATTTTGTGTGTAATTTGTTCACTTGATATTAGACTATGTTATCTTAATTTGTTATAATAGACACAGGTTTTGCATAGAGAGCTTAGCACTATGGGCACTGATTACTTGATGTTTCAATAGCGAGAGATGTGATTTATTGACGACTTGGCAACTATCGCCTAAGGCCTCCTGGCACCACGAGGGCAGCCTTGACTACACACGAAGTTCACTTATTTTTCCTTTAACACAAACGGTCGGATGGTAATCACTATGATATATTGCTTAATATGTTGAGACACACTTTAAAAGTTATCTGACTGTGTTTAGTTCCTGTATCACTGAAATGTCCCTAGTTATATATTGTTTTCCGCGGAGCTCGCACCGCGTGGCCCTTCCCCTCTCACACCCAAAA
>NW_025552224.1:0-41364 GCF_020424385.1 Procambarus clarkii
GGAGGGTGGCTGTAGTGGAGGGTGGCAGTAGTGGAGGGTGGCAGTAGTGGAGGGTGGCAGTAGTGGAGGGTGGTGGTAGTGGAGGGTGGCAGTAGTGGAGGGTGGTGGTAGTGGAGGGTGGCAATAGTGGAGGGTGGCAGTAGTGGAGGGTGGCGGTAGTGGAGGGTGGCGGTAGTGGAGGGTCGCGGTAGTAGAGGGTGGTGTTAGTGGAGGGTGGTGGTAGTGGAGGGTGGCGGTAGTGGAGGGTGGCAGTAGAGAAGGGTGACGGTAGTGAAGGGTGGCAATAGTGGAGGGTGGTGGTAGTGGAGGGTGGCAGTAGTGGAAAGTGGCAGTAGAGGAGGGTGACGGTAGTGGAGGGTGGCAGAAGTGGAGGGTGGCAGTAGTGGAGGGTGGCAGCAGTGTAGGGTGGCAGTAGTGGAGGGTGGTGGTAGTGGAGGGTGGCAGTAGTGGAGGGTGGTGGTAGTGGAGGGTGGCAGTAGTGGAGGGTGGCGGTAGTGGAGATTGGCGATAGTGGAGGGTGGCAGTAGTGGAGGGTGGCGGTAGTGGATGGTGGCGGTAGTGGAGGGTCGCGGTAGTAGAGGGTGGTGTTAGTGGAGGGTGGTGGTAGTGGAGGGTGGTGGTAGTGGAGGGTGGCAGTAGAGAAGAGTGAGTAGTGAATAAGGAGACAGATTGAGGTAAAAAAAATTCAGAAACGGTTGGGCACTTCCATGCCGACTTGACCCTGTCGGGCCAGATCGTCCATCCCTCTTGTTTTAGGTGGTTAGGTTAGGGCACAGTCAGCGCGCTCCTGACTGGCTGGCGGTGGTGGGTTGGTGGTCCCCTCTGGGGTCCCGGGGGGACCACCACCCATGGTGTACCTGAGGAACTGGTGCCCAATCCTAACCTGTTTTTTTGCACAATTCGTCTCGAGCTTTTAAGATGAGTCTAGGGCCTCAAGAAGGAGGTCTTTACTTATGAGAGGTACCGAGGATGAATGTTCAATAGTTGGAAACCAAAAAATACACTGGTGAAAGGCATATAAACGTTTTTGGAGTATTTTAATGGCATGAGCAAAAATGCACGATTTGTCCCGGGGGTGTTACGAGAGTACTACGGTATCAATTTGGGGGCCCTTACTTTTGAATGGATCAGAGGG
The DNA here is from genome assembly GCF_020424385.1 of Procambarus clarkii. NCBI lineage: Eukaryota > Metazoa > Arthropoda > Malacostraca > Decapoda > Cambaridae > Procambarus > Procambarus clarkii. Next base: position 1,136 of record NW_025552224.1, read on the forward strand.
TGAATGTTCAATAGATTCAAACCAAGAAACGCAGTTGAAAGCGAATATAGAAGTTTTTGGAGTACTTTAATGAGGCTATGACTGAATAGTATAGGGAGCCCTTGGGCACAGCTCCATTTTCTGTAATGGTCAGAGGTGGATAACCCCAGTGGGGGTCAAGCATACAAGGGGGGGTCAAGATTCCTTACAAAGACCATTTTGGATATATAGGTGTAGTAAGCCTTATATTGAATTTGCATGATACTGTGGGGTACATTGACATGAAGGGTGAGTCATAGAACAGGATCTGCATGTGAGATGGGTCATATTGGGGTTTTAAAGAAGTTAAGATAGCTTTAAAGAGTCCTGTGTGCTTGATAGTGGGGAAATGTTCAGTCAATAATTCTCGTGTTTTGAATCTGAATGAGGGGTCCTAGTTTGCGTTCTAGTCGTAAAATGAGTTCCTTAGTATATTTGCTATGGAAAATGAGCTTTCAGTACTCTATATAATTTGAAATGAGGTCAAGAAAGACATGTTTATGTGCGAGAAGAGTTAGGTTGGAAACTGTTTATTCCAGTCATCCCCCCTCGGCATTGCTCCGTTTTCTGTAGCTAAAGTAAAGATTCCATTTTCTGTGGTATTCAGTTGAATACTAGTGAAAAAGGCATACTTGCATTTGTATGGTTCTAACCTGTTTATAGATATATTTTTCGGGCCTCAAATTAGATTTTAATATGAAAAATAGCATAAAATGTATATCTATCTTTTGTAATAAACGTTACAAGCATTAACAATACCTGTGATATTTCATAGCATACGAAAAGAAGTTTAAATAGTGGGGCCTCAGCCATATTGTGTTGGGTTTGACACTCCAAACATTAATTTGACACTCGTAAATATACTATAAAGGAAAGTAGTTGAGTGGTTTAAGCAATTTAATACGTACTGGGAATCTGTTCGTATTCTGTATTAAATTTCATTTTTTGACATCATAATAGTTTTCAGCTATTGTGGTGGGGGCCCAATAACTTCATATAGCGCATAGACTAATGTCAGTGCCGTGGTATATCAAGCGCAAAGGTTTTCAGAAAATGTTACACCTCCACCTTTCAAAAAAGTGAAAAGATGAATTCATTTTGGCATTACTGTCATTACTTTGGAAGTTTTTTAATTATAGCACATGCTTAAACAAAACTCGCTCGCAAAAACAAACTCATTTTTTTTTTGTTTAACTTACACAAATAAACCCAGGGCTTTCACATTCGCGCAAAATACTTAGTCCCCCCTAAACTTAAAACAGTTGCACAATCTTACTTAAACACATTGCTAAACTCTTATACACAAACAAAAACTCAATTTTTAACTTACACAAATAAACCCAGGGCTTTCACATTCGCGCAAAATACTTAGTCCCCCCTAAACTTAAAACAGTTGCACAATCTTACTTAAACACATTGCTAAATTCTTATACACAAACAAAAACTAAATTTTTAACTTACACAAATAAACCCAGGGCTTTCACATTCGCACAAAATACTTAGTCCCCCCTAAACTTAAAACAGTTGCACAATCTTACTTAAACACATTGCTAAACTCTTATACACAAAACAAAAACTCAATTTTTAACTTAAACAAATAAACACGGGCTTTGCACATTCACACACAAAAAATGCTTAATCCCCCCTAGACTTGAACACTCACAATCTTACGGTGCTTTAATTTCCAAAGCCTTCCAAACCTGCACTGGGTCCTGCCCAGCAGACTGCGGCTGGATGGGAAATTACAATTGAGCCAAAAACAGTTGGTCAGGGCGAGATACGGCCTCATTTTTAGAGACATTTACTATAGCAAAAGCTTGAACATCGAGAACTGAATGCGGGCCTACATGAGAGTTGTTCTTGGCACTCAAATGTTTAGAGATTAAAATACATAGAATCTGCAAGAGCCCACCCAAGTCGCTCACGCGGGCAATAGACATGTTTTTCGCCCAAGTGTATTTATTTAAAATAAATATACGTCAGATAGAAAGATTTTCTGCATTGCCATTATATTTACCTTATAAAGCCTCTTTATAAAAATGATATGCCACTGCGTATTATGATTGTTTTATAATAAATATTGCATAAATACTTACACGATTTCATAAACAAAAAATTATTTTAATGAGCCATGTTAGGAAGGCATCATCATTACAATAAATGTAAACTTTTAAACTAACTAAAAAGATATATCTCATAGAGGAAGATTTATTCTTCAAGATATGTTATTGTTTAAGAGTTTCATTCTGTATCAAAAGGGTTGCCAATGTTTTCAAAACTCTGACCTACAAAATTTTTTTTAAGGTTTTCCGAGGGAGTAAATCCGGATGCAGAGTAACCTTCGTGCAAGTCCTGACTCAGTTCCCCAATGTCCAAACTATTGGACATTGCAATATTTCACTAAATAATGCGGTATTTTAGTTGCCCCCTCTAATTATAGAGATTTTAATCTCTAAACATTTGAGTGTCAAGAACAACTCTCGTGCAGGCCCGCATTCAGTCCCCGACGTTCAAGCTTTTTTCTATAGTAAATGTCTCTAAAATGAGGCCGTATCTCGCCCTGACCAACTGTTTTTGGCTCAATTGTAACCCATCCAGCAGCAGTCTGCTGGATAGAAGGGCAGTGGGCCTGATAAAAATAAAAAAAAATAAACATAAATTGTTAGACTAGCTCTTTACATATGCTAGTTGTTTAATTTATTAACTGCTACTAATGTGATGATGATGCAAGAGGAGCCAGTACACATCTATGGATCAACCAATAAAAGCAGCAGACTTCTAGATGTTACTACTGCTCGGCTTAGCCCCCCCCCCCCATAGCAAGATGGGAATAGGGGGGGGGGGCTGCATTAATAAAATGAATTAAAACTAACATTCAATTATATATTCTCAAACTTATGCAAAAAAAAGCTTTACAATCACATTTGCAAAACTTGCACAAATTAATTTTGGCAATTTCGTTTACCCATTATTTGTTTGTTTTTTCTTGCTTGAGCCAAAAATGAATTGTTGGGTTCATTCCCAGAGCCTATTTCCCACCGTGGTAACCCTTCCCACTACCCGCCCCACATGATGGGATTCATAATAAATGAACTAAACTAGCATTCAATTATATTCTCAACTAACTTATGCAACCCCAATACAATTACATTAGCAAGCTAACACAAATTCATTGAGCAAGTTTAACTATTCGCATACTTTGCGTCATTATATAATGGAATACGAAAAGGAAATTCGCAGAATTCAGAGATAACACCATCAATGGAGTCCAAGAAATACGCTTGTACTTCATTCATAATGATGCGCTGCCAGGAATCTTAGCAAAGTAACCAAAATATTTGCTTACTGTATGTATGTGCAGGATGCACATGACTCTCCGGTTAGGCGGTTGTGGAGTGAGACCAGCAACTGCAGACTTCCCATAGTCGTAAAAATGCCTTGCATAGAGGCCGTTGCAAGCCTCTTGTTGAATCACTTAGGGTGCATATATGTGTGTGTGTGTGTGTGTGTGTGTGTGTGTATATATATATATATATATATATATATATATATATATATATATATATATATATATATATATATATATATATATATATATATATATATACTGTCCCTCCCCCACCCATTCAACCCCCACCCCACCCCCAGGAATAGGCCTGATTTGTTCAAGCCAAAGCCCAATTCACCCGAGTTTTCTCTATCTCATCTAAAAATAACGTTCATTTCCAATGCCCATTATCCAGCCACCACATATTCCCCATTCCCAAGACCATTTCATAGTGTTAGTGCTGTGGCCATCTACCTAATTTCATCCCAATTAATGACAATTCCCCATTAAATATTGGCAAAAATATGCCAAATCATATCACAGCCAAAGCCCATTTCACCCAAGTTTTACCTATCCCATATAAATTTAATGTGCATTTTCAATATCTAATATCCAGGTGCCCTATGTCACGCCCTATTCCCAAGACCATTTCATAGCGCAGTGTCCATCCAGCTGTTTCCAAATATCCAGATGTGTTTATATATCTTCAATCCTACGAAACCAGACCTAACCTAACACACAGCTAAGGCCAAATTTATCCCAATTTAATCCAATTTCCACCTAATTTGATCCAATTTATTCAAATTTAATCCAATTCCCGCCAAATTTACCCGAGTTTACCATTTCATAGCACAACCAAAGCCCCAATTTGACCAAGTTTCACCTATCCCAATTAAATTTAATGTGAATCTTCAATATCAGGTCGCCCCCCCAATGTCACAGCCTATTCCCAAAGACCATTTCATAGTAATAGTGCAGTGTTCATCCAGCCATTTCCATGTTCCAGATGTGTTTATATATCATCAAACCTACCAAAAAGCAGACCTATCCCAATACGGCTAAGGCCAAATTTAACCAAATTTTTCCCCAATTTAAGATAATTTCCACCTAATTTGCCACAATTTTATCCAATTTCCACCAAATTTTACCATAGTTCACCTTATCATAGCACAGCCAAAGCTCCAGTTTGTCCAAGTTTCACCCATTCCATATAACTTTTATGTGTATTTCCAGTATCCAATATCCAGTGGTCGATGTCATACTTCATTCCCAGAGACCATTTCATAGTGATAGTGTAGGGTCTGACGAGCCACTTCCAATATACAGATGCGTTTATATACATCAATCCTACCTAAAAACCAGACCCAACCCTAACATGGCTAAGACCAAATTTAACCAAATGTATCACAATTTAAGACAATTTCTACCTAATTTGCCCCAATTTATCCAAATTTAAGACATTTTCTACCAAATTTACCCGATTTTACGTATTTTAGCAAGGTCAATGCCCAATTTTCCCCCCAAGTTTCGCCTATTCCATACACTGCAAATTTAAGGCGCATTTTCAATATGCAGTCCAATAATCTCGACTGTTTTCTTTTTTTTATTTGTTAGTTATGGATCTTTGTTAAATATTGTATTTTATATTCTTAGAAAAGTATTTGTTTGGATATTAACCCAACCACCCGGTACCCTAACCTGCGTGGATCTTTGCCGAATATTCCTGTCAATGTTGTTTATGGACTCAACAACCCTGAAGCTAACCTGCCTTGACCTGACGTTAATTGTTGCACCTTCTTTTTTTGGGGGGAAAGTGATGTTTTTGCATCAACCCAACCGCCCTTGCCCATACCTCTGATACCAAAAATCTTGGTTCCATATATGGTATCTTATTCTTGGGACACAGCCAATCCATCCCAACCTAACCTCTATTAACTATGGGTTTAATGACCATTTTTCTCTACATCAGTTCAAACACAACCCAACCTCATATAAATGGATCTGAACTCCATTTGTACACATGTTCTTAGGAAACATGATAAGATTCACCATATCTCTATCATTAAATAATAAAAATTTTCCTTAACCTAGCCTAAAATCCACCCCCCCAATTGGGACAAATTTGTGTTAGATTTGGGTTATATTAAGCTAATGTGAAAATATATTCCTACTTTAATTCTTTAATATAATTTGCCAGAATTTCGAGGGGGGGGGATTATAGGCTAGGTTAAGGAAATTTTTATTATTTAATGATAGAGATATGGTGAATCTTATCATGTTTCCTAAGAACATGTGTACAAATGGAGTTCAGATCCATTTATATGAGGTTGGGTTGTGTTTGAACTGATGTAGAGAAAAATGGTCATTAAACCCATAGTTGATAGAGGTTAGGTTGGGATGGATTGGCTGTGTCCCAAGAATAAGATACCATATATGGAACCAAGATTTTTGGTATCAGAGGTATGGGCAAGGGCGGTTGGGTTGATGCAAAAACATCACTTTCCCCCCAAAAAAAGAAGGTGCAACAATTAACGTCAGGTCAAGGCAGGTTAGCTTCAGGGTTGTTGAGTCCATAAACAACATTGACAGGAATATTCGGCAAAGATCCACGCAGGTTAGGGTACCGGGTGGTTGGGTTAATATCCAAACAAATACTTTTCTAAGAATATAAAATACAATATTTAACAAAGATCCATAACTAACAAATAAAAAAAAGAAAACAGTCGAGATTATTGGACTGCATATTGAAAATGCGCCTTAAATTTGCAGTGTATGGAATAGGCGAAACTTGGGGGGAAAATTGGGCATTGACCTTGCTATAATACGTAAAATCGGGTAAATTTGGTAGAAAATGTCTTAAATTTGGATAAATTGGGGCAAATTAGGTAGAAATTGTCTTAAATTGTGATACATTTGGTTAAATTAGGTCTTAGCCATGTTAGGGTTGGGTCTGGTTTTTAGGTAGGATTGATGTATATAAACGCATCTGTATATTGGAAGTGGCTCGTCAGACCCTGCACTATCACTATGAAATGGTCTCTGGGAATGAAGTATGACATCGACCACTGGATATTGGATACTGGAAATACACATAAAAGTTATATGGAATGGGTGAAACTTGGACAAACTGGGGCTTTGGCTGTGCTATGATAAGGTGAACTATGGTAAAATTTGGTGGAAATTGGATAAAATTGTGGCAAATTAGGTGGAAATTATCTTAAATTGGGGAAAAATTTGGTTAAATTTGGCCTTAGCCGTATTGGGTTAGGTCTGCTTTTTGGTAGGTTTGATGATATATAAACACATCTGGAACATGGAAATGGCTGGATGAACACTGCACTATTACTATGAAATGGTCTTTGGGAATAGGCTGTGATATTGGGGGGCGACCTGATATTGAAGATTCACATTAAATTTAATTGGGATAGGTGAAACTTGGTCAAATTGGGGCTTTGGTTGTGCTATGAAATGGTAAACTCGGGTAAATTTGGCGGGAATTGCATTAAATTTGAATAAATTGGATCAAATTAGGTGGAAATTGGATTAAATTGGGATAAATTTGGCCTTAGCTGTGTGTTAGGTTAGGTCTGGTTTCGTAGGATTGAAGATATATAAACACATCTGGATATTTGGAAACAGCTGGATGGACACTGCGCTATGAAATGGTCTTGGGAATAGGGCGTGACATAGGGCACCTGGATATTAGATATTGAAAATGCACATTAAATTTATATGGGATAGGTAAAACTTGGGTGAAATGGGCTTTGGCTGTGATATGATTTGGCATATTTTTGCCAATATTTAATGGGGAATTGTCATTAATTGGGATGAAATTAGGTAGATGGCCACAGCACTAACACTATGAAATGGTCTTGGGAATGGGGAATATGTGGTGGCTGGATAATGGGCATTGGAAATGAACGTTATTTTTAGATGAGATAGAGAAAACTCGGGTGAATTGGGCTTTGGCTTGAACAAATCAGGCCTATTCCTGGGGGTGGGGTGGGGGTTGAGTGGGTGGGGGAGGGGGAGGTACAGTATATATATATATATATATATATATATATATATATATATATATATATATATATATATATATATATATATATATATATATATATATATATATATATTATTAAATATGACCGAAAAAGTAAGATTAATAATTCTAACACGAATTTTCTCAATCTTTCGTACATTACGCTTCACTGTTGGAGGTAAATCAAAAATCACTTCTCCAAAATTCATTTTTATTTCTAGTCTGACGCGACACGGGCGCGTTTCGTAAAACTTATTACATTTTCAAAGACTTCACAAATACACAACTGATTAGAACTTATGTATCTCTGATTTTATATCTACATGAGTTGAGTGAGGTGGGAGGGGTGATGTGGCATTAACACAAGACAGAACAAGAGGGGATATTAATAGGGTATTAAAAGTATCAACACAAGACAGAACAGAAACAATGGGTATTGAATAGAAGTGTTTGTAGAAAGCCTATTGGTCCATATTTCTTGATGCTTCTATATTGGAGCGGAGTCTTGAGGTGGGTAGAATATAGTTGTGCAATAATTGGCTGTTGATTGCTGGTGTTGACTTCTTGATGTGTAGTGCCTCGCAAACGTCAAGCCGCCTGCTATCGCTGTATCTATCGATGATTTCTGTGTTGTTTACTAGGATTTCTCTGGCGATGGTTTGGTTATGGGAAGAGATTATATGTTCCTTAATGGAGCCCTGTTGCTTATGCATCGTTAAACGCCTAGAAAGAGATGTTGTTGTCTTGCCTATATACTGGGTTTTTTGGAGCTTACAGTCCCCAAGTGGGCATTTGAAGGCATAGACGACGTTAGTCTCTTAAAGCGTTCTGTTTTGTGTCTGGAGAGTTTCTCATGAGTAGGCTGGCCGTTTTTCTGGTTTTATAGTAAATCGTCAGTTGTATCCTCTGATTTTTGTCTGTAGGGATAACGTTTCTATTAACAATATCTTTCAGGACCCTTTCCTCCGTTTTATGAGCTGTGGAAAAGAAGTTCCTGTAAAATAGTCTAATAGGGGGTATAGGTGTTGTGTTAGTTGTCTCTTCAGAGGTTGCATGGCTTTTCACTTTCCTTCTTATGATGTCTTCGATGAAACCATTGGAGAAGCCGTTATTGACTAGGACCTGCCTTACCCTACAGAGTTCTTCGTCGACTTGCTTCCATTCTGAGCTGTGGCTGAGAGCACGGTCGACGTATGCGTTAACAACACTCCTCTTGTACCTGTCAGGGCAGTCGCTGTTGGCATTTAGGCACATTCCTATGTTTGTTTCCTTAGTGTAGACTGCAGTGTGGAAACCTCCGCCCTTTTCCATGACTGTTACATCTAGAAAAGGCAGCTTCCCATCCTTTTCCGTCTCGTAAGTGAAACGCAGCACGGAACTCTGCTCAAATGCCTCCTTCAGCTCCTGCAGATGTCTGACATCAGGTACCTGTGTAAAAATGTCGTCAACATACCTGCAGTATATGGCCGGTTTCAAGTTCATGTTGACTAAGACTTTTTGCTCGATGGTACCCATGTAGAAGTTTGCAAACAGGACACCTAGGGGAGAACCCATGGCGACCCCATCTACTTGCTTATACATGTGCCCATCCGGGCTCAAGAAGGGTGTCTCTTTAGTACAAGCTTGGAGTAGTTTCCTCAGAATACTTTCTGGCATGTCAAGAGGAGTACAGGCTGGATCACGATACACTCTGTCGGCTATCATTCCGATTGTCTCGTCCACAGGTACGTTGGTAAACAGCAATTCTACGTCCAACGAGGCTCTTATCCCTGTGGCCCGTGTGCCCCGCAGTAAGTCCACAAATTCCTTTGGAGACTTCAGGCTGAAGGCGCAAGGAACATAAGGAGTCAGCAGGCTTTTGAGTCGCTTCGCCAGTCTGTACGTGGGTGTGGGTATCTGGCTAATGATTGGCCGAAGTGGGTTTCCAGGCTTGTGCGTCTTGACATTTCCATACGCATATCCAGGTTTATATTCCCCAATGATCTTTGGCAGGTGGAGTCCGGATTTCTTGGCGTTCACAGTTTCGATCAGTTTGTTGACCTTTGCTTTTAATTCGGCTGTAGTGTCCTTCGTGTCGCGTCAGACTAGAAATAAAAATGAATTTTGGAGAAGTGATCTCCTTTTTGATTTACCTCTCAACAGTGAAGCGTAATGTAGGAAAGATTGAGACCTTCTTTTGTGTCTCGAAATATTCGTCCAACAGAATTATTAATCTTACTTTTTCGGTCATATTTAATAATATATGTCTACAGGAAAGACTGCTACCAAAATATACTAATATTAAAGTGCACGACCCAGCAGCAAGGAATCAAGCCTTCACGATAAAATATCACCAGGATCTGATTCGTGATCAGATATACAAGGCAGAGAATGAAATCAAAGACAACAAAACGCAACTACTTCATGCTACAAACGAGTGGAGAAATAGCAACATCGACCATAGTATCCGTACCCGCATTGAACAACACCTCGACATCCTCACAGACCAACATCACCTCAGCACTGAAACAAGGATTATCAAGAAACTAACAACATTATATGGAGGACCTATGGCAATTCCACGACCAAGAGATGGCTTCCTGAACCTTGCAGGAATTAACCTCACTGAGGACCAAGTCACTCTCCTAAATCTGGGCATAAACTGTCATGTTATGTCCAGACCGAGTGAAATGGCCCGGAAAGTAGAGTTGGAAATTCTGTTGGACGACATATTCGACCTCGAGACACAAAAGAAGGTCACTACCAAAGATACCTTACAAGCAGAACTTATTGCAGAAGGAGGAAAGAATCGAGGCAACTACAGAAGCACCATACTGTCCCCCGAGCTTAAAGCGGCAGCTAAAAGCCTTCGTGAGAACAAGGAGATAGTTGTCAGGAGAGGTGACAAGTCGCCAATACATGTCATTCTTAAAAAAGACGAATATCTGGCGAAAATGAACATCATACTCTCTGACCAAACTAAGTTCCAAAGGGTAACGAAGGACACTACAGCCGAATTAAAAGCAAAGGTCAACAAACTGATCGAAACTGTGAACGCCAAGAAATCCGGACTCCACCTGCCAAAGATCATTGGGGAATATAAACCTGGATATGCGTATGGAAATGTCAAGACGCACAAGCCTGGAAACCCACTTCGGCCAATCATTAGCCAGATACCCACACCCACGTACAGACTGCCGAAGCGACTCAACGGCCTGCTGACTCCTTATGTTCCTTGCGCCTTCAGCCTGAAGTCTCCAAAGGAATTTGTGGACTTACTGCGGGGCACACGGGCCACAGGGATAAGAGCCTCGTTGGACGTAGAATCGCTGTTTACCAACGTACCTGTGGACGAGACAATCGGAATGATAGCCGACAGAGTGTATCGTGATCCAGCCTGTACTCCTCTTGACATGCCAGAAAGTATTCTGAGGAAACTACTCCAAGCTTGTACTAAAGAGGCACCCTTCTTGAGCCCGGATGGGCACATGTATAAGCAAGTAGATGGGGTCGCCATGGGTTCTCCCCTAGGTGTCCTGTTTGCAAACTTTTACATGGGTACCATCGAGCAAAAAGTCTTAGTCGACATGAACTTGAAACCGGCCATATACTGCAGGTATGTTGACGACATTTTTACACAGGTACCTGATGTCAGACATCTGCAGGAGCTGAAGGAGGCATTTGAGCAGAGTTCCGTGCTGCGTTTCACTTACGAGACGGAAAAGGATGGGAAGCTGCCTTTTCTAGATGTAACAGTCATGGAAAAGGGCGGAGGTTTCCACACTGCAGTCTACACTAAGGAAACAAACATAGGAATGTGCCTAAATGCCAACAGCGACTGCCCTGACAGGTACAAGAGGAGTGTTGTTAACGCATACGTCGACCGTGCTCTCAGCCACAGCTCAGAATGGAAGCAAGTCGACGAAGAACTCTGTAGGGTAAGGCAGGTCCTAGTCAATAACGGCTTCTCCAATGGTTTCATCGAAGACATCATAAGAAGGAAAGTGAAAAGCCATGCAACCTCTGAAGAGACAACTAACACAACACCTATACCCCCTATTAGACTATTTTACAGGAACTTCTTTTCCACAGCTCATAAAACGGAGGAAAGGGTCCTGAAAGATATTGTTAATAGAAACGTTATCCCTACAGACAAAAATCAGAGGATACAACTGACGATTTACTATAAAACCAGAAAAACGGCCAGCCTACTCATGAGAAACTCTCCAGACACAAAACAGAACGCTTTAAAAGAGACTAACGTCGTCTATGCCTTCAAATGCCCACTTGGGGACTGTAAGCTCCAAAAAACCCAGTATATAGGCAAGACAACAACATCTCTTTCTAGGCGTTTAACGATGCATAAGCAACAGGGCTCCATTAAGGAACATATAATCTCTTCCCATAACCAAATTATCGCCAGAGAAATCCTAGTAAACAACACAGAAATCATCGATAGATACAGCGATAGCAGGCGGCTTGACGTTTGCGAGGCACTACACATCAAGAAGTCAACACCAGCAACCAACAGCCAATTATTGCAAAACTATATTCTACCCACCTCAAGACTCCGCTCCAATATAGAAGCATCAAGAAATATGGACCAATAGGCTTTCTACAAACACTTCTATTCAATACCCATTGTTTCTGTTCTGTCTTGTGTTGATACTTTTAATACCCTATTAATATCCCCTCTTGTTCTGTCTTGTGTTAATGCCACATCACCCTTCCCACCTCACTCAAATGTAGATATAAAATCAGAGATACGTAAGTTCTAATCAGTTGTGTATTTGTGAAGTCTTTGAAAATGTAATAAGTTTTACGAAACGCGCCCGTGTCGCGTCAGACTAGAAATAAAAATGAATTTTGGAGAAGTGATTTTTGAATTACCTCCAACAGTGAAGCGTAATGTACGAAAGATTGAGAAAATTCGTGTTAGAATTATTAATCTTACTTTTTCGGTCATATTTAATAATATATGTCTACAGGAAAGACTGCTACCAAAATATACTAATATATATATATATATATATATATATATATATATATATATATATATATATATATATATATATATATATATATATATATATATATTGGGTATTGGAAATGCATTTTTTTTAAATTTAGATGGGATACCTTGAGGTGCTTCCGGGGCTTAGCGTTCCCGCGGCCCGGTCGTCGACCAGGCCTCCTGGTTGCCGGACTGATCAACCAGGCTGTTGGACGCGGCTGCTCGCAGCCTGACGTACAACGGAAAAGTTGACGTATAGGGAAAGTTTTGGGGAGTATATTGGGCTTTTGGTTGTGCTATGACACGGCGAACCCCCCTGAATATAATGCATATTTTAGCTGAAAATAAAAGGGATCTCCCGCATGTAGCGGGGGAAAAGGGTTCGAGAGCCGCATAATTGATTTGGAAACTGAACCCTACATATTGTTTAGCTATGTAAGTGACAATCTCTTAAAAGCTCGTTACATACGCACACACACACACACACACACACACACACACACACACACACACACACACACACACACACACACACACACACACATATATGCACCCTAAGTGATTCAACAAGAGGCTTGCAACGGTCTCTATGCAAGGCATTTTTACGACTATGGGAAGTCTGCAGTTGCTGGTCTCACTCCACAACCGCCTAACCGGAGAGTCATGTGCATCCTGCACATACATACAGTAAGCAAATATTTTGGTTACTTTGCTAAGATTCCTGGCAGCGCATCATTATGAATGAAGTACAAGCGTATTTCTTGGACTCCATTGATGGTGTTATCTCTGAATTCTGCGAATTTCCTTTTCGTATTCCATTATATAATGACGCAAAGTATGCGAATAGTTAAACTTGCTCAATGAATTTGTGTTAGCTTGCTAATGTAATTGTATGGGGGTTGCATAAGTTTGTTGAGAATATAATTGAATGCTAGTTTAGTTCATTTATTATGAATCCCATCATGTGGGGCGGGTAGTGGGAAGGGTTACCACGGTGGGAAATGGACTCTGGTAATGAACCCAACAATTCATTTTTGGCTCAAGCAAGAAAAAACAAACAAATAATGGGTAAACGAAATTGCCAAAATTAATTTGTGCAAGTTTTGCAAATGTGATTGTAAAGTTTATTTTTTTGCATAAGTTTGAGAATATATAATTGAATGTTAGTTTTAATTCATTTTATTAATGCAGCCCTCCCCCCCTATTCCCATCTTGCTATGGGGGGGGGGGGGCTAAGCCGAGCAGTAGTAACATCTAGAAGTCTGCTGCTTTTATTGGTTGATCCATAGATGTGTACTGGCTCCTCTTGCATCATCATCGCATTAGTAGCAGTTAATAAATTAAACAACTAGCATATGTACAGAGCTAGTCTAACAATTTATGTTTATTTTTTTTTATTTTTATCAGGCCCACTGCCCTTCTATCCAGCAGACTGCTGCTGGATGGGTTACAATTGAGCCAAAAACAGTTGGTCAGGGCGAGATACGGCCTCATTTTAGAGACATTTACTATAGAAAAAAGCTTGAACGTCAGGGACTGAACGCAGGCCTGCACGAGAGTTGTTCTTGACACTCAAATGTTTAGAGATTAAAATCTCTATAATTAGAGGGGGCAACTAAAATACTGCATTATTTAGTGAAATATTGCAATGTCCAATAGTTTGGACGTTGGGGAACTGAGTCAGGACTTGCACGAAGGTTACTCTGCATCCGGGGAGAAAGAGAGGAAGCAAGATTTACTCCCTCGGAAAACCTTAAAAAAAATTTTGTAGGTCAGAGTTTTGAAAACATTGGCAAACCTTTTGATACAGAATGAAACTCTTAAACAATAACATATCTTGAAGAATAAATCTTCCTCTATGAGATATATCTTTTTAGTTAGATTAAAAGTTTACATTTATTGTAATGATGATGCCTTCCTAACATGGCTCATTAAAATAATTTTTTGTTTATGAAATCGTGTAAGTATTTATGCAATATTTATTATAAAACAATCATAATACGCAGTGGCATATCATTTTTATAAAGAGGCTTTATAAGGTAAATATAATGGCAATGCAGAAAATCTTTCTATCTGACGTATATTTATTTTAAATAAATACACTTGGGCGAAAAACATGTCTATTGCCCGCGTGAGCGACTTGGGTGGGCTCTTGCAGATTCTATGTATTTTAATCTCTAAACATTTGAGTGCCAAGAACAACTCTCGTGTAGGCCCGCATTCAGTTCTCGATGTTCAAGCTTTTGCTATAGTAAATGTCTCTAAAAATGAGGCCGTATCTCGCCCTGACCAACTGTTTTTGGCTCAATTGTAATTTCCCATCCAGCCGCAGTCTGCTGGGCAGGACCCAGTGCAGGTTTGGAAGGCTTTGGAAATTAAAGCACCGTAAGATTGTGAGTGTTCAAGTCTAGGGGGGATTAAGCATTTTTTGTGTGTGAATGTGCAAAGCCCGTGTTTATTTGTTTAAGTTAAAAATTGAGTTTTTGTTTGTGTATAAGAGTTTAGCAATGTGTTTAAGTAAGATTGTGCAACTGTTTTAAGTTTAGGGGGGACTAAGTATTTTGCGCGAATGTGAAAGCCCTGGGTTTATTTGTGTAAGTTAAAAATTGAGTTTTTGTTTGTGTATAAGAGTTTAGCAATGTGTTTAAGTAAGATTGTGCAACTGTTTTAAGTTTAGGGGGGACTAAGTATTTTGCGCGAATGTGAAAGCCCTGGGTTTATTTGTGCAAGTTAAAAATTCAGTTTTTGTTTGTGTATAAGAGTTTAGCAATGTGTTTAAGTAAGATTGTGCAAATGTTTTAAGTTTAGGGGGGACTAAGTATTTTGCGCGAATGTGAAAGCCCTGGGTTTATTTGTGTAAGTTAAACAAAAAAAAAATGAGTTTGTTTTTGCGAGCGAGTTTTGTTTAAGCATGTGCTATAATTAAAAAACTTCCAAAGTAATGACAGTAATGCCAAAATGAATTCATCTTTTCACTTTTTTGAAAGGTGGAGGTGTAACATTTTCTGAAAACCTTTGCGCTTGATATACCACGGCACTGACATTAGTCTATGCGCTATATGAAGTTATTGGGCCCCCACCACAATAGCTGAAAACTATTATGTTAAAAAATGAAATTTAATACAGAATACGAACAATTCCCAGTACGTATTAAATTGCTTAAACCACTCAACTACTTTCCTTTATAGTATATTTACGAGTGTCAAATTGATGTTTGGAGTGTCAAACCCAACACAATATGGCTGAGGCCCCACTATTTAAACTTCTTTTCGTATGCTATGAAAAATCACAGGTATTGTTAATGCTTGTAACGTTTATTACAAAAGATAGACATACATTTTATGCTATTTTTCATATTAAAACCTAATTTGAGGCCCGAAAAATATATCTATAAACAGGTTAGAACCATACAAATGCAAGTATGCCTTTTTCACTAGTATTCAACTGAATACCACAGAAAATGGAATCTTTACTTTAGCTACAGAAAACGGAGCAATGCCGAGGGGGGATGACTGGAATAAACAGTTTCCAACCTGACTCTTCTCGCACATAAACATGTCTTTCTTGACCTCATTTCAAATTATATAGAGTACTGAAAGCTCATTTTCCATAGCAAATATACTAAGGAACTCATTTTACGACTAGAACGCAAACTAGGACCCCTCATTCAGATTCAAAACACGAGAATTATTGACTGAACATTTACCCACTATCAAGCACACAGGACTCTTTAAATCTATCTTAACTTCTTTAAAACCCCAATATGACCCATCTCACATGCAGATCCTGTTCTATGACTCACCCTTCATGTCAATGTACCCCACAGTATCATGCAAATTCAAGATAAGGCTTACTACACCTATATATCCAAAATGGTCTTTGTAAGGAATCTTGACCCCCCCTTGTATGCTTGACCCCCACTGGGGTTATCCACCTCTGACCATTACAGAAAATGGAGCTGTGCCCAAGGGCTCCCTATACTATTCAGTCATAGCCTCATTAAAGTACTCCAAAAACTTCTATATTCGCTTTCAACTGCGTTTCTTGGTTTGAATCTATTGAACATTCACCCTCTGATCCATTCAAAAGTAAGGGCCCCCAAATTGATACCGTAGTACTCTCGTAACACCCCCGGGACAAATCGTGCATTTTTGCTCATGCCATTAAAATACTCCAAAAACGTTTATATGCCTTTCACCAGTGTATTTTTTGGTTTCCAACTATTGAACATTCATCCTCGGTACCTCTCATAAGTAGATACCTCCTTCTTGAGGCCCTAGACTCATCTTAAAAGCTCGAGACGAATTGTGCAAAAAATCAGGTTAGGATAGGGCACGAGTTCCTCAGGTACACCATGGGTGGTGGTCCCCCCCGGGACCCCAGAGGTGACCAACACCCCACCACCGCCAGCCAGCCAGGAGAGCGCTGACTGTGCCCTAACCTAACCACCTAAAACAAGAGGGATGGACGATCTGGCCCGACAGGGTCAAGTCGGCATGGAAGTGCCCAACCGTTTCTGAAATTTTTTTACCTCAATCTGTCTCCTTATTCACTACTAGGGTGACGGTAGTGGAGGGTGGCAATAGTGGAGGGTGGTGATAGTGGAGGGTGGCAGTAGTGGAGGGTGGCAGTAGAGGAGGGTGACGGTAGTGGAGGGTGGCAGTAGTGGAGGGTGGCAGTAGTGGAGGGTGGCAGCAGTGTAGGGTGGCAGTAGTGGAGGGTGGTGGTAGTGGAGGGTGGCAGTAGTGGAGGGTGGTGGTAGTACAGGGTGGCAGTAGTGGTGGGTGTCGGTAGTAGAGGGTGGCAGTAGTGGAGGGTGGCAGTAGTGGAATGTAGCAGTAGTGGAGGGTGGTGGTAGTAGAGGGTGGCAGTAGTGGAGGGTGGCAGTAGTGGAGGTTGGTGGTAGTGGACGGTGGCAGTAGTGAAGGCTGGTGGTAGTGGAGGGTGGTGGTAGTGGAGGATGGCAGTAGTGGAGGGTGGCAGTAGTGGAGGGTAGCAGTAGTGGAGGGTGGCAGTAGTGGACGGTGGGGGTAGAGTTGGGTGGCAGTAGTGGAGGGTGGCAGTAGTGTAGGGTGGCAGAAGTGGTGGTTGGGGATAGTGGAGGGTGGCAGTAGTGGATTTTGGCAGTAGTGGAGGGTGGCGGTAGTGGAGGGTGGTGGTAGTTAAGGGTGGCAGTAGTGGAGGGTTGCAGTAGTGGAGGGTGGCAGTAGTGGAGGGTGGCGGTAGTGGAGGATGGCAGTAGTGGAGGGTTGCAGTAGTGGAGGGTGGTGGTAGTGAAGGGTGGCAGTAGTGGATTTTGGAAGCAGTGGAGGGTGGCAGTAGTAAAGGATGGCAGTAGTGGAGGGTGGCAGTAGTGGAGGGTGGTGGTAGTGGAGGGTGGCAGTAGTGGAGGGTGGTGGTTGTGGAGGGTGGTGGTAGGGAGGGTGGCGGTAGTGGAGGGTGGCAGTAGTGGAGGGTGGCAGTAGTGGAGAGTGGTGGTAGTGGAGGGTGGCGGTAGTGGAGGGTGGTGGTAGTGGAGGGTGGTGGTAGTGGAGGGTTGCAGTAGTGGAGGGTGGTGGAATAGGAGGATGGCAGTAGTGGAGGGTGGTGGTAGGGAGGGTGGCGGTAGTGGAGGGTGGCAGTAGTGGAGGGTGGCAGTAGTGGAGGGTGGTGGTAGTGGAGGGTGGTGGTTGTGGAGGGTGGTGGTAGGGAGGGTGGCGGAAGTGGAGGGTGGCAGTAGTGCAGGGTGGCAAAAGTGGACGGTGGTAGTAGTGGAGGGTGGCAGTAGTGATGGGTGACGGTAGTGGAGGGTGGCAGTAGTGGAGGGTGGCAATAGTGGTGGGTGGTGTTAGTGGAGGGTGGTGGTAGTGGAGGGTGGCGGTAGTGGAGGGTGGTGGTAGTGGAGGGTGGCAGTAGTGGAGGGTGGCGGTAGTGGAGGGTTGTGGTAGTGAAGGATGGCAGTAGTGGAGGGTGGTGGAAGTGGAGAGTGGTGGTAGTGGAGGGTGGCAGTAGTGGAGGGTGGTGGTAGTGGAGGGTGGCAGTAGTGGAGGGTGGTGGTAGTGGAGAGTTGCAGTACTGGAGGGTGTTGGTAGTGGAGGGTGGCAGTAGTGGAGGGTGGCGGTAGTGGAGGGTTGCAGTACTGGAGGGTGGTTGTAGTGCAGGGTGGCGGTAGTGGAGGGTGGTGGTAGTGGAGGGTTGCAGTAGTAAAGGGTGGTGGTAGTGGAGGGTGGCAGTAGTGGAGGGTGGCAGTAGAGGAGGGTGACGGTAGTGGAGGGTGGCAGTAGAGAAGGGTGACGGTAGTGAAGGGTGGCAATAGTGGAGGGTTGTGGTAGTGGAGGGTTGCAGTAGTCGAGGATGGCACTAGAGGAGGGTGACGGTAGTGGAGGGTGGCAGTAGTGGAGGGTGGCAGTAGTGGAGGGTGACAGCAGTGTAAGTTGGCAGTAGTGGAGGGTTGTGGTAGTGGAGGGTGGCAGTAGTGGAGGGTGGTGGTAGTGGAGGGTGGCAGTAGTGGAGGGTGGTGGTAGTGGAGGGTGGCAATAGTGGAGGGTGGCAGTAGAGGAGGGTGGCGGTAGTGGAGGGTGGCGGTAGTGGAGGGTCGAAGTAGTAGAGGGTGGTGTTAGTGGAGGGTGGCAGTAGTGGAGGGTGGCGGTAGTGGAGGGTGGCAGTAGAAAAGGGTGAAAGTAGTGGAGGATGGCAGTAATGGAGGGTGGCAGTAGTGGAGGGTGGCAGCAGTGTAGGGTGGCAGTAGTGGAGGGTGGTGGTAGTGGAGGGTGGTGGTAGTGGAGGGTGGTGGTAGTGGTGGGCGGCAGTAGTGGACGGTGGCAGTAGTGGAGGGTGGCAGTAGTGGAGGGTGGCAGTAGAGGAGGGTGACGGTAGTGGAGGGTGGCAGTAGTGGAGGGTGGCAGTAGTGGAGGGTGACAGCAGTGTAGGGTGGCAGTAGTGGAGGGAGGTGGTAGTGGAGGGTGGTGGTAGTGGTGGGCGGCAGTAGTGGAGGGTGGCAGTAGTGGAGGGTGGCAGTAGTGGAGGGTGGCAGTAGAGGAGGGTGACGGTAGTGGAGGGTGGCAGTAGTGGAGGGTGGCAGTAGTGGAGGGTGACAGCAGTGTAGGGTGGCAGTAGTGGAGGGTGGTGGTAGTGGAGGGGGGCAGTAGTGGAGGGTGGTGGTAGTACAGGGTGGCAGTAGTGGTGAGTGTCGGTAGTAGAGGGTGGCAGTAGTGGAGGGTGGCAGTAGTGGAGGCTGGTGGGAGTGGACGGTGGCAGTAGTGGAGGCTGGTGGTAGTGGAGGGTGGTGGTAGTGGAGGGTGGCAGAAGTGGAGGGTGGCGGTAGTGGTGGGTAGCAGTAGTGGAGGGTGGCAGTAGTGGAGGGTGGGGGTAGTGGTGGGTGGCAGTAGTGGAGGGTGGCAGTAGTGGAGGGTGGTGGTAGTGGAGGGTGGCGGTAGTGGATGGTGGCAGTAGTGGAGGGTGATGGTAGTGGAGGGTGGCAGTAGTGGAGGGTGGTGGTTGTGGAGGGTGGTGGTAGGGAGGGTGGCATTAGTGGAGGGTGGCAGTAGTGGAGGGTGGCAGTAGTGTAGGGTGGCAGTAGTGGAGGGTGGCAGTAGTGGAGGGTGGCAGTAGTGGAGGGTGGCAGTAGTGGAGGGTGGTGGTAGTGGAGGGTGGCGGTAGTGGAGGGTGGTGGTAGTGGAGGGTGGTGGAATAGGAGGATGGCAGTAGTGGAGGGTGGTGGTAGGGAGGGTGGCGGTAGTGGAGGGTGGCAGTAGTGGAGGGTGGTGTTAGTGGAGGGTGGTGGTAGTGGAGGGTGGCGGTAGTGGAGGGTGGCAGTAGAGAAGGGTGACGGTAGTGGAGGGTGGCAATAGTGGAGGGTGGTGGTAGTGGAGGGTGGCAGTAGTGGAGGGTGGCAGTAGAGGAGGGTGACGGTAGTGGAGGGTGGCAGTAGTGGAGGGTGGCAGTAGTGGAGGGTGGCAGCAGTGTAGGGTGGCAGTAGTGGAGGGTGGTGGTAGTGGAGGGTGGCAGTAGTGGAGGGTGGTGGTAGTACAGGGTGGCAGTAGTGGTGGGTGTCGGTAGTAGAGGGTGGCAGTAGTGGAGGGTGGCAGTAGTGGAGGCTGGTGGTAGTGGACGGTGGCAGTAGTGGAGGCTGGTGGTAGTGGAGGGTGGTGGTAGTGGAGGGTGGCAGTAGTGGAGGGTGGCGGTAGTGGAGGGTAGCAGTAGTGGAGGGTGGCAGTAGTGGAGGGTGGTGGTAGTGAAGGGTGGCAGTAGTGGATTTTGGAAGCAGTGGAGGGTGGCAGTAGTAAAGGATGGCAGTAGTGGAGGGTGGCAGTAGTGGAGGGTGGTGGTAGTGGAGGGTGGTGGTAGTGGAGGGTGGCAGTAGTGGAGGGTGGTGGTTGTGGAGGGTGGTGGTTTTGAGGGTGGCGGTAGTGTAGGGTGGCAGTAGTGGTGGGTGGCGGTAGTGTAGGGTGGCAGTAGTGGAGGGTGGTGGTAGTGGAGGGTGGCAGTAATGGAGGGTGGCACTAGTGGAGGGTGGCAGTAGTGCAGGGTGACATTAGTGGAGGGTTGTGATAGTGGAGGGTGGCAGTATTGGAGGGTGGCGGTTGTGTAAGGTGGCAGTAGTTTAGGGTGGCAGTAGTGGAGGGTGGTGGTAGTGGAGGGTGGTAGTAGTGGAGGTTGGCAGTAGTGGAGGGTGGTGGTAGTTGAGGGTGGCAGTAGTGAAGGGTGGCAGTAGTGGAGGGTGGTAGTAGTGGAGAGTGGTAGTAGTGGAGGGTGGCAGTAGTGGAGGGTGGCAGTAGTGCAGGGTGACATTAGTGTAGGATGGCAATAGTGGAGGGTGCCAGTAGTGGTGGGTGGCGGTAGTGTAGGGTGGCGGTAGTGGAGTATGGCTGTTGTGGAGGGTGGTGGTAGTAGAGGGTTGTGGTAGTGGAGGGTGGTGGTAGTGGAGGGTGGTAAAAGTGGAGGATGGTGGTAGTGGAGGGTGGCAGTAGTGGAGGGTGGTGGTAGTGGACGGTGGCAGTAGTGGAGGGTGGCAGTAGTGGAGGGTGGAAGTAGCGGAGGGTGGTGATAGTGGAGGGTGGTGGTAGTTGAGGGTGGCAGTAGTGGAGGGTGGCAGTAGTGGAGGGTGGTAGTAGTGGACGGTGGCAGTAGTGGAGGATGGCAGTAGTGCAGGGTGACAGTTAGGATTATAAAGTTGCCACAACATCTCAAGTTAGTGTTAGATACGAAGGTTTTGGTTTTAAGTTTTGGAAACCTATTTAAGTCCACACACAAATTCGTATCTGATACGATAAAACAAACGTTTCCAATCCTTTCAAATACTTTCCAGATATGTTGTGGCAACCTTAAATTGTTTGCTGGGTAGTGGACGGTGGTGGTAGTGGAGGGTGGTGGTAGTGAAGGATGGCAATAGTGGGGGATAGTGGTAGTGAAGGGTGGCGGTAGAGGAGGGTGGTCGTTGTGGAGGGTGGTGGTAGTGGAGGGTGGTGGTAGTGTAGGGTGGCGGTAGTGGAGGGTGGTGGTTGTGGAGGGTGGCAGTAGTGGAGGATGGCTGTAGTGGAGGGTGGTGGTAGTGTAGGGTGATGGTAGTGGAGGGTGGTGGGTGTGGAGGGTGGTGGTAGTGGGGGGTGGCAGTAGTGGAGGGTGGCAGTAGTGGAGGGTGGAAATAGTGGAGGGTGGCAATAGTGGAGGGCGGTGGTAGTGGAGGGTGGTGGTAGTGGAGGTTGGCAGTAGTGGAGGGTGGTGGTAGTGGAGAGAGGCAATAGTGGAGGGTGGTGGTAGTGGAGGGTGGCAATAGAAGAGGGTGGCAGTAGTGGAGGGTGGTGGTAGTGGCGGGTGGCAGTAGTGGAGGGTGGTGGTAGTGGAGGGTGGTGGTAGTGGAGGGTGGTGGTAGTGGAGGGTGGCAGTAGTGGAGGGTGGCAATAGTCGAGGGTGGCAGTAGTGGAGGGTGGTGGTAGTGGAGGGTGGTGGTAGTGGAGGGTGGTGGTAGTGGAGGTTGGCAGTAGTGGAGGGTGGTGGTAGTGGAGAGAGGCAGTAGTGGAGGGTGGTGGTAGTGGAGGGTGGCAATAGTGGAGGGTGGCAGTAGTGGAGGGTGGTGGTAGTGTAGGGTGGCGGTAGTGGAGGGTGGTGGTAGTGGAGGGTGGCGGTAGTGGAGGGTGGTGGTAGTGGAGAGAGGCAGTAGTGGAGGGTGGCAGTAGTGGAGGGTGGTGGTAGTGGAGGGTGGCAGTAGTGGATGGTGGTGGTAGTAGAGGGTGGCGGTAGTGGAGGGTGGTGGTAGTGGAGGGTGGCGGTAGTGGAGAATGGTGGTAGTGGAGGGTAGCGGTAGTGGAGGGTGGTGGCAGTGGAGGGTGGCAGTAGTGGAGGGTGGCAATAGTGGAGGGTGGCAGTAGTGGAGGGTGGTGGTAGTGGAGGGTGGCAGTGGATGGTGACATCAGTGGAGGCTGGCGGTAGTAGAGGGTGGCGGTAGTGGAGGCTGGCGGTAATGGAGGGTGGCAATAGTGGAGGGTGGCAGTAGTGGAGGGTGGTGGTAGTGGAGGGTGGCAGTAGTGGAGGGTGGCAATAGTGGAGGGTGGAAGAAGTGGAGGGTGGTGGTAGTGGAGGGTGTCAGTAGTGGAGGGTGGTGGTAGTGGGGGGTGGCAATAGTTTAAGGTGGTGGTAGTGGAGGGTGGCAGAAGTGGAGGGTGGTGGTAGTGGACGGTGGCAGTAGTGGAGGGTGGTGGAAGTGGAGGGTGGCAGTAGTGGAGGGTGGTGGTAGTAGAGGGTGGCAGTAGTGGAGGGTGGCAGTAGTGGAGGTTGCTGGTTGTGGAGGGTGGTAGTAGTGGAGGGTGGTGGTAGTGGAGGGTGGCGGTAGTGGAGGGTGGCTGTTGTGGAGGGTGGTGGTAGTAGAGGGTGGTGGTAGTGGAGGGTGGTGGTAGTGGAGGGTGGTAGAAGTGGAGGATGGTGGTAGTGGAGGGTGGCAGTAGTGGAGGGTGGTGGTAGTGGAGGGTGGTGGTTGTGGAGGGTGGCGGTAGTGGAGGGTGGCAGTAGATGAGGTTGGAGGTTGTGGAGGGTGGCAGTAGTGGAGGGTAGCAGTAGTGGAACGTTGCAGTAATGGAGGGTGGCAGTAGTGGAGGATGGTGGTAGTGGAGGGTGGTGGTTGTGGAGGGTGGCGGTAGTGGAGGGTGGCAGTAGTGGAGGTTGGAGGTTGTGGAGGGTGGCAGTAGTGGAGGGTGGCAACAGTGGAACGTTGCAGTAGTGGAGGGTGGCAGTAGTGGAGGGTGGTGGTAGTGTAGGGTGGCAGTAGTGGAGGGTGGCAGTAGTGGAGGGTGGTGGTAGTGAAGGATGGCAGTAGTGGAGGGTGGTGGTAGTGTAGGGTGGTGGTAGAAGAGGGTGGTCGTTGTGGAGGGTGGCACCCTCCACTACTGCCATCCTCCACTACTGCCACCCTTCACTACCACCACCCTCCACTATTGCCACCCTCCACTACCGCCACCCTCCACTACTGCCACCCTCCACTACCACCTTCCTCCACTACTGCCACCCTCCACTATTGCCACACTCCACTACCGCCAGCCTCCACTGAAGTCACCCTCCACTACCACCACCCTCCACAACTGCCACCCTCCACTACCAAAACCCTCCACTATTGCCACCCTCCACTCTGCCACCCTCCACTACCACCACCCTCCACTTCTGCCACCCTCCACAACCAGCACCCTCCACTACTGCCACCCTACACTACTGCCACCCTCCACTACTGCCACCCTCCACTACTGCCACCCTCCACTACTTCACCCTCCACTACTGCCACCCTCCACTACTGCCACCCTCCACCACTGCACCCTCCACTACTGCCACCCTCCACTACAGCAACCCTCCAGTACCACAACTCTCAACTAACACCACCCTCCAATACCAGAACCCTCCAATATTGCCAACCTCAGCTACTGCAACTCTCCACTACCGCCACCCTCCACTACTGCCACCCTCCACTACCATCACCCTCCACTACTGCCACCATCCACTACCGCATCCCTCCAGTACCACCAACCTCAAATACTGCCACCCTCCACTACCACCACCCTCCAATACTG
This sequence comes from Procambarus clarkii, assembly GCF_020424385.1. Classification (NCBI taxonomy): domain Eukaryota; kingdom Metazoa; phylum Arthropoda; class Malacostraca; order Decapoda; family Cambaridae; genus Procambarus; species Procambarus clarkii. The sequence goes on from NW_025552224.1 coordinate 25,543, forward strand.
ACACTCTACCCACTTGCCAATCCTCCACTACCACCACCCTCCACTACTGCCACCCTCCACTACCGCAACCCTCCAATACTGACACTCTACCCACTTGCCAATCCTCCACAACCACCACCGTCCACTACTGCCACCCTCCACTACTGTCACCCTCCAGTACCATCACTTTCAACTACCACCACCCTCCACTACTGCCACCCTCCACTATTGCCAACCTCAACTTCTGCAACCCTCCACTACCACCACCCTCCACTACTGCCACCCTCCACTACTGCCACCCTCCACTACCACCACCCTCCACTACTGCCACCCTCCACTACTGCCACCCTCCACTACCACCACCCTCCACTACTGCCACCCTCCACTACCACCACCTCCACTACTGCCACCCTCCACTACAACCACCCTCCACTAGTGCTACCCTCCACTACTGCCACCCTCCACTATTGGCACCCTACACTACCGCCACCCTCCACTATCACCACCCTCCAATACTGACACTCTACCCACTTGCCAATCCTCCACTACTGCCAGCCTCCACTAAAGCCACCCTCCACTACCACCACTACCACCACCACCCTCCACTACTGACACTCTCCACTACAGCCACCCTCCACTACTGCCACCCTTCACTAATACAACCCTCCACTACCACCACCCTCCACTACTGCCACCCTCCACTACTGCCACTCACCACTACTGCCAACCTCCACTACCACCACCCACCACTACTGCTACCCTCTACTACTGCCACCCTACACTACCGCTACCCTCCACTAATGTCACCCTGCACTAAGGCCACCCTCCACAACTGCCACCCTCCACTACTGCCACTCTCAACTACTGCCACCCTCCACTACTGCCACCCTCCACTACTGCCACCCTCCACTAGTGTGGGAACCGACCTGTGAGATTTATATTTATTTAATTTATATGAATTTATATTTACGTTAATTTATATACTTCGATAGCAATTTGTATAATGTTAAGTGAACTGTATTTCTGCAATAATCTCATAATCTCACAAATCGATCCTCTACACATTAGGGGGGTTTATATTATTTATACATATGCAGCCAATCAAACTACAGTATTAGACTACATACATTGAAGAGGTTCCTTATCTTATAGTACAGCAGGTTAGTCCACCAGGTATAACTAGGGTGTAGATACCACATTTTCCCTCTTTGAGGTAGCTTCCATCACCCTGGTAACTGATGTACAAAGCATGCTTCCTCGTCTTGACCTGTCGAAAGGGCGCTAGCTATAAAGCCAGAATCCTATATATGACAGGTTTATCAGAGAAAATACTGTACATGGAACAATGAAGACCTGGCTTAATTACCTTTAGTTTGAGGCTACCACGTGCTCTAACCGGGTCACCCTATACAATGACATTAATGGCCATAAATGAAAGATACATGGGTTTCGGAAGAACACTTAACTTGATTTGTTGACAGCGTGTTGATAATGGTACACCTTTGGTTTCCATAACACTACGTCCAAGTAAAATTAACAGGAGCCGAATTTGCTCCCGTAAGCCTCTGGTCTAGTATAAACAATGGCAATGTCACTACTGCCACCCTCCACTACTGCCACCCTCCACTACTGCCACCCTCCACTACTGCCACCCTCCACTACTGCCACCCTCCACTACTACTGCCACCCTCCACTACTGCCACCCTCCACTACTGCCACCCTCCACTACTGCCACCCTCCACTACTGCCACCCTACACAACTGCCACCCTCCACTACTGCCACCCTCCACTACTGCCACCCTCCACTACCACCCTCCACTACTGCCACCCTCCACTACTGCCACCCTCCACTACCGCCACCCTCCACTACTGCCACCCTCCACTACTGCCACCCTCCACTACTGCCACCCTCCACTACTGCCACCCTCCACTACTGCCACCCTCCACTACTGCCACCCTCCACTACCGCCACCCTCCACTACTGCCACCCTCCACTACTGCCACCCTCCACTACTGCCACCCTCCACTACTGCCACCCTCCACTACTGCCACCCTCCACTACTGCCACCCTCCACTACTGCCACCCTCCACTACTGCCACCCTCCACTACTGCCACCCTCCACTACTGCCACCCTCCACTACTGCCACCCTCCACTACTGCCACCCTCCACTACTGCCACCCTCCACTACTGCCACCCTGCCACCCACTACTGCCACCCTCCACTACTGCCACCCTCCACTACTGCCACCCTCCACTACTGCCACCCTCCACTACTGCCACCCTCCACTACTGCCACCCTCCACTACTGCCACCCTCCACTACTCCACCACCCTCCACTACTGCCACCCTCCACTACTGCCACCCTCCACTACTGCCACCCTCCACCTCCACTACTGCCACCCTCCACTACTGCCACCCTCCACTACTGCCACCCTCCACTACTGCCACCCTCCACTACTGCCACCCTCCACTACTGCCACCCTCCACTACTGCCACCCTCCACTACTGCCACCCTCCACTACTGCCACCCTCCACTACTGCCACCCTCCACTACTGCCACCCTCCACTACTGCCACCCTCCACTACTGCCACCCCCTGCCACTACTGCCACCCTCCACTACTGCCACCCTCCACTACTGCCACCCTCCACTACTGCCACCCTCCACTACTGCCACCCTCCACTACTGCCACCCTCCACTACTGCCACCCTCCACTACTGCCACCCTCCACTACTGCCACCCTCCACTACTGCCACCCTCCACTACTGCCACCCTCCACTACTGCCACCCTCCACTACTGCCACCCTCCACTACTGCCACACCTGCCACCCCACTACTGCCACCCTCCACTACTGCCACCCTCCACTACTGCCACCCTCCACTACTGCCACCCTCCACTACTGCCACCCTCCACTACTGCCACCCTCCACTACTGCCACCCTCCACTACTGCCACCCTCCACTACTGCCACCCTCCACTACTGCCACCCTCCACTACTGCCACCCTCCACTACTGCCACCCTCCACTACTGCCACCCTCCACTACTGCCACCCTCCACTACTGCCACCCTCCACTACTGCCACCCTCCACTACTGCCACCCTCCACTACTGCCACCCTCCACACTACTGCCACCCTCCACTACTGCTGCACTACTGCCACCCTCCACTACTGCCACCCTCCACTACTGCCACCCTCCACTACTGCCACCCTCCACTACTGCCACCCTCCACTACTGCCACCCTCCACTACTGCCACCCTCCACTACTGCCACCCTCCACTACTGCCACCCTCCACTACTGCCACCCTCCACTACTGCCACCCTCCCTACTGCCACCCTCCACTACTGCCACCCTCCACTACTGCCACCCTCCACTACTGCCACCCTCCACTACTGCCACCCTCCACTACTGCCACCCTCCACTACTGCCACCCTCCACTACTGCCACCCTCCACTACTGCCACCCTCCACTACTGCCACCCTCCACTACTGCCACCCTCCACTACTGCCACCCTCCACTACTGCCACCCTCCACTACTGCCACCCTCCACTACTGCCACCCTCCACTACTGCCACCCTCCACTACTGCCACCCTCCACTACTGCCACCCTCCACTACTGCCACCCTCCACTACTGCCACCCTCCACTACTGCCACCCTCCACTACTGCCACCCTCCACTACTGCCACCCTCCACTACTGCCACCCTCCACTACTGCCACCCTCCACTACTGCCACCCTCCACTACTGCCACCCTCCACTACTGCCACCCTCCACTACTGCCACCCTCCACTACTGCCACCCTCCACTACTGCCACCCTCCACTACTGCACTACTGCCACCCTCCACTACTGCCACCCTCCACTACTGCCACCCTCCACTACTGCCACCCTCCACTACTGCCACCCTCCACTACTGCCACCCTCCACTACTGCCACCCTCCACTACTGCCACCCTCCACTACTGCCACCCTACTGCCACCCCACTACTGCCACCCTCCACTACTGCCACCCTCCACTACTGCCACCCTCCACTACTGCCACCCTCCACTACTGCCACCCTCCACTACTGCCACCCTCCACTACTGCCACCCTCCACTACTGCCACCCTCCACTACTGCCACCCTCCACTACTGCCACCCTCCACTACTGCCACCCTCCACTACTGCCACCCTCCACTACTGCCACCCTCCACTACTGCCACCCTCCACTACTGCCACCCTCCACTACTGCCACCCTCCACTACTGCCACCCTCCACTACTGCCACCCTCCACTACTGCCACCCTCCACTACTGCCACCCTCCACTACTGCCACCCTCCACTACTGCCACCCTCCACTACTGCCACCCTCCACTACTGCCACCCTCCACTACTGCCACCCTCCACTACTGCCACCCTCCACTACTGCCACCCTCCACTACTGCCACCCACACTACTGCCCACTACACTACTGCCACCCTCCACTACTGCCACCCTCCACTACTGCCACCCTCCACTACTGCCACCCTCCACTACTGCCACCCTCCACTACTGCCACCCTCCACTACTGCCACCCTCCACTACTGCCACCCTCCACTACTGCCACCCTCCACTACTGCCACCCTCCACTACTGCCACCCTCCACTACTGCCACCCTCCACTACTGCCACCCTCCACTACTGCCACCCTCCACTACTGCCACCCTCCACTACTGCCACCCTCCACTACTGCCACCCTCCACTACACTACTGCCACCCTCCACTACTGCCACCCTCCACTACTGCCACCCCCACTACTGCCACCCTCCACTACTGCCACCCTCCACTACTGCCACCCTCCACTACTGCCACCCTCCACTACTGCCACCCTCCACTACTGCCACCCTCCACTACTGCCACCCTCCACTACTGCCACCCTCCACTACTCCACTACTGCCACCCTCCACTACTGCCACCCTCCACTACTGCCACCCTCCACTACTGCCACCCTCCACTACTGCCACCCTCCACTACTGCCACCCTCCACTACTGCCACCCTCCACTACTGCCACCCTCCACTACTGCCACCCTCCACTACTGCCACCCTCCACTACTGCCACCCTCCACTACTGCCACCCTCCACTACTGCCACCCTCCACTACTGCCACTACTGCCACCCTCCACTACTGCCACCCTCCACTACTGCCACCCTCCACTACTGCCACTACTGCCACCCTCCACTACTGCCACCCTCCACTACTGCCACCCTCCACTACTGCCACCCTACCACTACTGCCACCCTCCACTACTGCCACCCTCCACTACACTACTGCCACCCTCCACTACTGCCACCCTCCACTACTGCCACCCTCCACTACTGCCACCCTCCACTACTGCCACCCTCCACTACTGCCACCCTCCACTACTGCCACCCTCCACTACTGCCACCCTCCACTACTGCCACCCTCCACTACTGCCACCCTCCACTACTGCCACCCTCCACTACTGCCACCCTCCACTACTGCCACCCTCCACTACTGCCACCCTCCACTACTGCCACCCTCCACTACTGCCACCCTCCACTACTGCCACCCTCCACTACTGCCACCCTCCACTACTGCCACCCTCCACTACTGCCACCCTCCACTACTGCCACCCTCCACTACTGCCACCCTCCACTACTGCCACCCTCCACTACTGCCACCCTCCACTACTGCCACCCTCCACTACTGCCACCCTCCACTACTGCACTACTGCCACCCTCCACTACTGCCACCCTCCACTACTGCCACCCTCCACTACTGCCACCCTCCACTACTGCCACTCCCACTGCCACACTACCTGCCACCCTCCACTACTGCCACCCTCCACTACTGCCACCCTCCACTACTGCCACCCTCCACTACTGCCACCCTCCACTACTGCCACCCTCCACTACTGCCACCCTCCACTACCACCACCCTCCACTACTGCCACCCTCCACTACTGCCACCCTCCACTACTGCCACCCTCCACTACTGCCACCCTACACTACTGCCACCCTCCACTACTGCCACCCTCCACTACTGCCACCCTCCACTACTGCCACCCTCCACTACTGCCACCCTCCACTAGTGCCACCCTCCACTACTGCCACCCTCCACTACTGCCACCCTCCACTACTGCCACCCTCCACTACTGCCACCCTCCACTACTGCCACCCTCCACTACTGCCACCCTCCACTACTGCCACCCTCCACTACTGCCACCCTCCACTACTGCCACCCTGCCACTCTGCCTCCCTCCACTACTGCCACCCTCCACTACTGCCACCCTCCACTGCTGCCACCCTCCACTACTGCCACCCTCCACTACTGCCACCCTCCACTACTGCCACCCTCCACTACTGCCACCCTCCACTACTGCCACCCTCCACTACTGCCACCCTCCACTACTGCCACCCTCCACTACTGCCACTACTGCCCCTCCACTACTGCCACCTTCCACTACTGCCACCCTCCACTACTGCCACCCTCCACTACTGCCACCCTCCACTACTGCCACCCTCCACTACTGCCACCCTCCACTACTGCCACCCTCCACTACTGCCACCCTCCACTACTGCCACCCACAACTACTGCCACCCTCCACTACTGCCACCCTCCACTACTGCCACCCTCCACTACTGCCACCCTCCACTACTGCCACCCTCCACTACTGCCACCCTCCACTACTGCCACCCTCCACTACTGCCACCCTCCACTACTGCCACCCTCCACTACTGCCACCCTCCACTACTGCCACCCTACTGCCACTCCACTACTGCCACCCTCCACTACTGCCACCCTCCACTACTGCCACCCTCCACTACTGCCACCCTCCACTACTGCCACCCTCCACTACTGCCACCCTCCACTACTGCCACCCTCCACTACTGCCACCCTCCACTACTGCCACCCTCCACTACTGCCACCCTCCACTACTGCCACCCTCCACTACTGCCACCCTCCACTACTGCCACCCTCCACTACTGCCACCCTCCACTACTGCCACCCTCCACTACTGCCACCCTCCACTACTGCCACCCTCCACTACTGCCACCCTCCACTACTGCCACCCTCCACTACTGCCACCCTCCACTACTGCCACCCTCCACTACTGCCACCCTCCACTACTGCCACCCTCCACTACTGCCACCCTCCACTACTGCCACCCTCCACTACTGCCACCCTCCACTACTGCCACCCTCCACTACTGCCACCCTCCACTACTGCCTACTGCCACCCTCCACTACTGCCACCCTCCACTACTGCCACCCTCCACTACTGCCACCCTCCACTACTGCCACCCCCCACTACTGCCACCCTCCACTACTGCCACCCTCCACTACTGCCACCCTCCACTACTGCCACCCTCCACTACTGCCACCCTCCACTACTGCCACCCTCCACTACTGCCACCCTCCACTACTGCCACCCTCCACTACTGCCACCCTCCACTACTGCCACCCTCCACTACTGCCACCCTCCACTACTGCCACCCTCCACTACTGCCACCCTCCACTACTGCCACCCTCCACTACTGCCACCCTCCACTACTGCCACCCTCCACTACTGCCACCCTCCACTACTGCCACCCTCCACTACTGCCACCCTCCACTACTGCCACCCTCCACTACTGCCACCCTCCACTACTGCCACCCTCCACTACTGCCACCCTCCACTACTGCCACCCTCCACTACTGCCACCCTCCACTACTGCCACCCTCCACTACTGCCACCCTCCACTACTGCCACCCTCCACTACTGCCACCCTCCACTACTGCCACCCTCCACTACTGCCACCCTCCACTACTGCCACCCTCCACTACTGCCACCCTCCACTACTGCCACCCTCCACTACTGCCACCCTCCACTACTGCCACCCTCCACTACTGCCACCCTCCACTACTGCCACCCTCCACTACTGCCACCCTCCACTACTGCCACCCTCCACTACTGCCACCCTCCACTACTGCCACCCTCCACTACTGCCACCCTCCACCCTCCACTACTACTGCCACCCTCCACTACTGCCACCCTCCACTACTGCCACCCTCCACTACTGCCACCCTCCACTACTGCCACACTCCACTGCCACCCTCCACTACTGCCACCCTCCACTACTGCCACCCTCCACTACTGCCACCCTCCACTACTGCCACCCTCCACTACTGCCACCCTCCACTACTGCCACCCTGCCCACTACTGCCACCCTCCACTACTGCCACCCTCCACTACTGCCACCCTCCACTACTGCCACCCTCCACTACTGCCTACTGCCACCCTCCACTACTGCCACCCTCCACTACTGCCACCCTCCACTACTGCCACCCTCCACTACTGCCACCCTCCACTACTGCCACCCTCCACTACTGCCACCCTCCACTACTGCCACCCTCCACTACTGCCACCCTCCACTACTGCCACCCTCCACTACTGCCACCCTCCACTACTGCCACCCTCCACTACTGCCACCCTCCACTACTGCCACCCTCCACTACTGCCACCCTCCACTACTGCCACCCTCCACTACTGCCACCCTCCACTACACTACTGCCACCCTCCACTACTGCCACTGCCTCCACTACTGCCACCCTCCACTACTGCCACCCTCCACTACTGCCACCCTCCACTACTGCCACCCTCCACTACTGCCACCCTCCACTACTGCCACCCTCCACTACTGCCACCCTCCACTACTGCCACCCTCCACTACTGCCACCCTCCACTACTGCCACCCTCCACTACTGCCACCCTCCACTACTGCCACCCTCCACTACTGCCACCCTCCACTACTGCCACCCTCCACTACTGCCACCCTCCACTACTGCCACCCTCCACTACTGCCACCCTCCACTACTGCCACCCTCCACTACTGCCACCCTCCACTACTGCCACCCTCCACTACTGCCACCCTCCACTACTGCCACCCTCCACTACTGCCACCCTCCACTACTGCCACCCTCCACTACTGCCACCTACTGCCACCCTCCACTACTGCCACCCTCCACTACTGCCACCCTCCACTACTGCCACCCTCACACTACTGCCACCCTCCACTACTGCCACCCTCCACTACTGCCACCCTCCACTACTGCCACCCTCCACTACTGCCACCCTCCACTACTGCCACCCTCCACTACTGCCACCCTCCACTACTGCCACCCTCCACTACTGCCACCCTCCACTACTGCCACCCTCCACTACTGCCACCCTCCACTACTGCCACCCTCCACTACTGCCACCCTCCACTACTGCCACCCTCCACTACTGCCACCCTCCACTACTGCCACCCTCCACTACTGCCACCCTCCACTACTGCCACCCTCCACTACTGCCACCCTCCACTACTGCCACCCTCCACTACTGCCACCCTCCACTACTGCCACCCTCCACTACTGCCACCCTCCACTACTGCCACCCTCCACTACTGCCACCCTCCACTACTGCCACCCTCCACTACTGCCACCCTCCACTACTGCCACCCTCCACTACTGCCACCCTCCACTACTGCCACCCTCCACTACTGCCACCCTCCACTACTGCCACCCTCCACTACTGCCACCCTCCCTACTGCCACCCTCCACTACTGCCACCCTCCACTACTGCCACCCTCCACTACTGCCACCCTCCACTACTGCCACCCTCCACTACTGCCACCCTCCACTACTGCCACCCTCCACTACTGCCACCCTCCACTACTGCCACCCTCCACTACTGCCACCCTCCACTACTGCCACCCTCCACTACTGCCACCCTCCACTACTGCCACCCTCCACTACTGCCACCCTCCACTACTGCCACCCTCCACTACTGCCACCCTCCACTACTGCCACCCTCCACTACTGCCACCCTCCACTACTGCCACCCTCCACTACTGCCACCCTCCACTACTGCCACCCACTACCTCCACTACTGCCACCCTCCACTACTGCCACCCTCCACTACTGCCACCCTCCACTACTGCCACCCTCCACTACTGCCACTACTGCCACCCTCCACTACTGCCACCCTCCACTACTGCCACCCTCCACTACTGCCCACCCTCCACTACTCCACTACTGCCACCCTCCACTACTGCCACCCTCCACTACTGCCACCCTCCACTACTGCCACCCTCCACTACTGCCACCCTCCACTACTGCCACCCTCCACTACTGCCACCCTCCACTACTGCCACCCTCCACTACTGCCACCCTCCACACTACTGCCACCCTCCACTACTGCCACCCTCCACTACTGCCACCCTCCACTACTGCCACCCTCCACTACTGCCACCCTCCACTACTGCCACCCTCCACTACTGCCACCCTCCACTACTGCCACCCTCCACTACTGCCACCCTCCACTACTGCCACCCTCCACTACTGCCACCCTCCACTACTGCCACCCTCCACTACTGCCACCCTCCACTACTGCCACCCTCCACTACTGCCACCCTCCACTACTGCCACCCTCCACTACTGCCACCCTCCACTACTGCCACCCTCCACTACTGCCACCCTCCACTACTGCCACCCTCCACTACTGCCACTGCCCCTCCACTACTGCCACCCTCCACTACTGCCACCCTCCACTACTGCCACCCTCCACTACTGCCACCCTCCACTACTGCCACCCTCCACTACTGCCACCCTCCACTACTGCCACCCTCCACTACTGCCACCCTCCACTACTGCCACCCCCTCCACTACTGCCACCCTCCACTACTGCCACTGCCCCTCCACTACTGCACCCACCCTGCCACCCTCCACTACTGCCACCCTCCACTACTGCCACCCTCCACTACTGCCACCCTCCACTACTGCCACCCTCCACTACTGCCACCCTCCACTACTGCCACCCTCCACTACTGCCACCCTCCACTACTGCCACCCTCCACTACTGCCACCCTCCACTACTGCCACCCTCCACTACTGCCACCCTCCACTACTGCCACCCTCCACTACTGCCACCCTCCACTACTGCCACCCTCCACTACTGCCACCCTCCACTACTGCCACCCTCCACTACTGCCACCCTCCACTACTGCCACCCTCCACTACTGCCACCCTCCACTACTGCCACCCTCCACTACTGCCACCCTCCACTACTGCCACCCTCCACTACTGCCACCCTCCACTACTGCCACCCTCCACTACTGCCACCCTCCACTACTGCCACCCTCCACTACTGCCACCCTCCACTACTGCCACCCTCCACTACTGCCACCCTCCACTACTGCCACCCTCCACTACTGCCACCCTCCACTACTGCCACCCTCCACTACTGCCACCCTCCACTACTGCCACCCTCCACTACTGCCACCCTCCACTACTGCCACCCTCCACTACTGCCACCCTCCACTACTGCCACCCTCCACTACTGCCACCCTCCACTACTGCCACCCTCCACTACTGCCACCCTCCACTACTGCCACCCTCCACTACTGCCACCCTCCACTACTGCCACACCTCCACTACTGCCACCCTCCACTACTGCCACCCTCCACTACTGCCACCCTCCACTACTGCCACCCTCCACTACTGCCACCCTCCACTACTGCCACCCTCCACTACTGCCACCCTCCACTACTGCCACCCTCCACTACTGCCACCCTCCACTACTGCCACCCTCCACTACTGCCACCCTCCACTACTGCCACCCTCCACTACTGCCACCCTCCACTACTGCCACCCTCCACTACTGCCACCCTCCACTACTGCCACCCTCCACTACTGCCACCCTCCACTACTGCCACCCTCCACTACTGCCACCCTCCACTACTGCCACCCTCCACTACTGCCACCCTCCACTACTGCCACCCTCCACTACTGCCACCCTCCACTACTGCCACCCTCCACTACTGCCACCCTCCACTACTGCCACCCTCCACTACTGCCACCCTCCACTACTGCCACCCTCCACTACTGCCACCCTCCACTACTGCCACCCTCCACTACTGCCACCCTCCACTACTGCCACCCTCCACTACTGCCACCCTCCACTACTGCCACCCTCCACTACTGCCACCCTCCACTACTGCCACCCTCCACTACTGCCACCCTCCACTACTGCCACCCTCCACTACTGCCACCCTCCACTACTGCCACCCTCCACTACTGCCACCCTCCACTACTGCCACCCTCCACTACTGCCACCCTCCACTACTGCCACCCTCCACTACTGCCACCCTCCACTACTGCCACCCTCCACTACTGCCACCCTCCACTACTGCCACCCTCCACTACTGCCACCCTCCACTACTGCCACCCTCCACTACTGCCACCCTCCACTACTGCCACCCTCCACTACTGCCACCCTCCACTACTGCCACCCTCCACTACTGCCACCCTCCACTACTGCCACCCTCCACTACTGCCACCCTCCACTACTGCCACCCTCCACTACTGCCACCCTCCACTACTGCCACACTACTGCCACCCCACTACTGCCACCCTCCACTACTGCCACCCTCCACTACTGCCACCCTCCACTACTGCCACCCTCCACTACTGCCACCCTCCACTACTGCCACCCTCCACTACTGCCACCCTCCACTACTGCCACCCTCCACTACTGCCACCCTCCACTACTGCCACCCTCCACTACTGCCACCCTCCACTACTGCCACCCTCCACTACTGCCACCCTCCACTACTGCCACCCTCCACTACTGCCACCCTCCACTACTGCCACCCTCCACTACTGCCACCCTCCACTACTGCCACCCTCCACTACTGCCACCCTCCACTACTGCCACCCTCACACTACTGCCACCCTCCACTACTGCCACCCTCCACTACTGCCACCCTCCACTACTGCCACCCTCCACTACTGCCACCCTCCACTACTGCCACCCTCCACTACTGCCACCCTCCACTACTGCCACCCTCCACTACTGCCACCCTCCACTACTGCCACCCTCCACTACTGCCACCCTCCACTACTGCCACCCACCACTACTGCCACCCTCCACTACTGCCACCCTCCACTACTGCCACCCTCCACTACTGCCACCCTCCACTACTGCCACCCTCCACTACTGCCACCCTCCACTACTGCCACCCTACTGCCACCCTCCACTACTGCCACCCTCCACTACTGCCACCCTCCACTACTGCCACCCTCCACTACTGCCACCCTCCACTACTGCCACCCTCCACTACTGCCACCCTCCACTACTGCCACCCTCCACTACTGCCACCCTCCACTACTGCCACCCTCCACTACTGCCACCCCCCACTACTGCCACCCTCCACTACTGCCACCCTCCACTACTGCCACCCTCCACTACTGCCACCCTCCACTACTGCCACCCTCCACTACTGCCACCCTCCACTACTGCCACCCTCCACTACTGCCACCCTCCACTACTGCCACCCTCCACTACTGCCACCCTCCACTACTGCCACCCTCCACTACTGCCACCCTCCACTACTGCCACCCTCCACTACTGCCACCCTCCACTACTGCCACCCTCCACTACTGCCACCCTCCACTACTGCCACCCTCCACTACTGCCACCCTCCACTACTGCCACCCTCCACTACTGCCACCCTCCACTACTGCCACCCTCCACTACTGCCACCCTCCACTACTGCCACCCTCCACTACTGCCACCCTCCACTACTGCCACCCTCCACTACTGCCACCCTCCACTACTGCCACCCTCCACTACTGCCACTACCCTCCACTACTGCCACCCTCCACTACTGCCACCCTCCACTACTGCCACCTCCACTACTGCCACCCTCCACTACTGCCACCCTCCACTACTGCCACCCTCCACTACTGCCACCCTCCACTACTGCCACCCTCCACTACTGCCACCCTCCACTACTGCCACCCTCCACTACTGCCACCCTCCACTACTGCCACCCTCCACTACTGCCACCCTCCACTACTGCCACCCTCCACTACTGCCACCCTCCACTACTGCCACCCTCCACTACTGCCACCCTCCACTACTGCCACCCTCCACTACTGCCACCCTCCACTACTGCCACCCTACACTACTGCCACCCTCCACTACTGCCACCCTCCACTACTGCCACCCTCCACTACTGCCACCCTCCACTACTGCCACCCTCCACTACTGCCACCCTCCACTACTGCCACCCTCCACTACTGCCACCCTCCACTACTGCCACCCTCCACTACTGCCACCCTCCACTACTGCCACCCTCCACTACTGCCACCCTCCACTACTGCCACCCTCCACTACTGCCACCCTCCACTACTGCCACCCTCCACTACTGCCACCCTCCACTACTGCCACCCTCCACTACTGCCACCCTCCACTACTGCCACCCTCCACTACTGCCACCCTCCACTACTGCCACCCTCCACTACTGCCACCCTCCACTACTGCCACCCTCCACTACTGCCACCCTCCACTACTGCCACCCTCCACTACTGCCACCCCACTACACTACTGCCACTACCTCCACTACTGCCACCCTCCACTACTGCCACCCTCCACTACTGCCACCCTCCACTACTGCCACCCTCCACTACTGCCACCCTCCACTACTGCCACCCTCCACTACTGCCACCCTCCACTACTGCCACCCTCCACTACTGCCACCCTCCACTACTGCCACCCTCCACTACTGCCACCCTCCACTACTGCCACCCTCCACTACTGCCACCCTCCACTACTGCCACCCTCCACTACTGCCACTGCCACCCCACTACTGCCACCCTCCACTACTGCCACCCTCCACTACTGCCACCCTCCACTACTGCCACCCTCCACTACTGCCACCCTCCACTACTGCCACCCTCCACTACTGCCACCCTCCACTACTGCCACCCTCCACTACTGCCACCCTCCACTACTGCCACCCTCCACTACTGCCACCCTCCACTACTGCCACCCTCCACTACTGCCACCCTCCACTACTGCCACCCTCCACTACTGCCACCCTCCACTACTGCCACCCTCCACTACTGCCACCCTCCACTACTGCCACCCTCCACTACTGCCACCCTCCACTACTGCCACCCTCCACTACTGCCACCCTCCACTACTGCCACCCTCCACTACTGCCACCCTCCACTACTGCCACCCTCCACTACTGCCACCCTCCACTACTGCCACCCTCCACTACTGCCACCCTCCACTACTGCCACCCTCCACTACTGCCACCCTCCACTACTGCCACCCTCCACTACTGCCACCCTCCACTACTGCCACCCTCCACTACTGCCACCCTCCACTACTGCCACCCTCCACTACTGCCACCCTCCACTACTGCCACCCTCCACTACTGCCACCCTCCACTACTGCCACCCTCCACTACTGCCACCCTCCACTACTGCCACCCTCCACTACTGCCACCCTCCACTACTGCCACCCTCCACTACTGCCACCCTCCACTACTGCCACCCTCCACTACTGCCACCCTCCACTACTGCCACCCTCCACTACTGCCACCCTCCACTACTGCCACCCTCCACTACTGCCACCCTCCACTACTGCCACCCTCCACTACTGCCACCCTCCACTACTGCCACCCTCCACTACTGCCACCCTCCACTACTGCCACCCTCCACTACTGCCACCCTCCACTACTGCCACCCTCCACTACTGCCACCCTCCACTACTGCCACCCTCCACTACTGCCACCCTCCACTACTGCCACCCTCCACTACTGCCACCCTCCACTACTGCCACCCTCCACTACTGCCACCCTCCACTACTGCCACCCTCCACTACTGCCACCCTCCACTACTGCCACCCTCCACTACTGCCACCCTCCACTACTGCCACCCTCCACTACTGCCACCCTCCACTACTGCCACCCTCCACTACTGCCACCCTCCACTACTGCCACCCTCCACTACTGCCACCCTCCACTACTGCCACCCTCCACTACTGCCACC
>NW_025552225.1:0-31660 GCF_020424385.1 Procambarus clarkii
CTGTCGCCCCAATCAGGATGTCAGAACCTGTCACGGGCATTTGTCACTTCTGATTTTTTTTCCCCTTCGTATATCGATTTGCGATATGAATACTGATCGGCTTCTGGCCGGGTTCAATGGTTCGGTCGCATGCCTTCAGGGGTGGGTTAGGAGGACGGGTATCTTAGCTATCGGGATTTTCTGTCCAGGTTGTCACCACGACTACCACCATCACCACCAGCAGCACGACCACCACCACGACGACCACCACCAGCACCACCACGACCACCACCACCACCACCAGCACCACCACGACCACCACCACCACCACCACCACCACCAGCACCACGACGACCACCACCAGCACCACCAGAACCACCACCACCAGCACCACGACGCCACCAGCATCACCACGACTACGACCACCACCACCACTACCAGCACCACCAGAACCACCACCACCAGCACCACGACGCCACCAGCACCACCACCACCACGACCAGCACGACCACCACCACCACGATTACGACCAGCACAACCACCAGCACCACCACGACACCACCACGACTACGACCACCACGACTACGACCACCACGACTACGACCACCACGACTACGACCACCACCAACACCACCATGACCAGGAACACCACGACCAGCACCACCACCACCACGATCAGCACGACGACCACCACGACTACGACCACCACCAGTACCACCACGACCAGCAACACCACGACCACCACCACCACAAGAACTCCCTTGCCTTACCTCGACCACCACCACCTACCACCATATCACCACATAAACGACCCACAGCACGACCACCAACACCACCAAACGACCTTCACACCACCACAACCACAACACCAGGTTAAACGCCGAAGGCAAAAACAGGTCAAAAAGAGCATTTTTTTTCCCACGAAGCTTAATTTGGGCTCATCATATGGGTGAGGAAGTCCGTGGCTACGGCTCGCTGCCTCTCAAAAGATGCTGTCGAGGGCTCGAACCTGCGGCCTGCGCCAGGAACCAACTACCCCTTTAATAGCACCATTTTGCAAGCATTACCACTGCTCTTTGGGACTCTTGAGAGTTGCTGCCACTTCTCCTACCCTTACCTCTCCGTAGAAGAGCCTTAGAGACCTTAATGCTAAACGAAGAGGAGTAGATGAAGAGGAGAGAAGAATAAGCGGAGGAGACGGTAATCGTATCAGGGATCACAAGGCTAAATTCAGAGCTCAAAAACCTAAACATTGAGCAAAGGGAGAAGACCCGGCTTAGCCCCACCCTCCGCCACGGCTGCAAGTCCCGGCCCCGCACTACGGGGTGCTCGCCCTTCCTTGCTGGAAGCTGGATGTGCCCGAGAGTCACGCAGCACGCAAAAATGTCATAAGATGCGTGTGCTTGTGCGGAATGGTGGGGTGGGGGGGGGGCTGGTTCCAGGGGAGGGGGACCATGCTCCAGGGGAGGGGGGACCATGCTCCAGGGAAGGGGGACCATGCTCCAGGGAAGGGGGACCATGCTCCAGGGAAGGGGACCATGCTCCAGGGAAGGGGACCATGCTCCAGGGAAGGGGACCATGCTCCAGGGAAGGGGACC
The DNA here is from genome assembly GCF_020424385.1 of Procambarus clarkii. Classification (NCBI taxonomy): domain Eukaryota; kingdom Metazoa; phylum Arthropoda; class Malacostraca; order Decapoda; family Cambaridae; genus Procambarus; species Procambarus clarkii. The sequence continues at coordinate 1,578 of NW_025552225.1, forward strand.
ATGCTCCAGGGAAGGGGACCATGCTCCAGGGAAGGGGGACCATGCTCCAGGGAAGGGGACCATGCTCCAGGTTCGTGTGTGTACCAAACGTTGACAAAATTAAACTCAAAATGAAGATTACTGTTAACTGACATTAATATTCTCATGGATTTCTTAAAGAAGCTTCCACTACTCATTTCAACCTTTAGATAACAAATTATTGTGAACTTTCTTGTATTCATCAGGTTCATTACATGAACACACGCGGAGAGGATTAACATGTTGTAGTGAGAATAGTGATATCTGTCTCATAATGGGTGATGGTGACTGTGATATCTATCTCATAGTGTGGCATGTTGTCATTGTGTGTTAGAGAGAGAGAGAGAGAGAGAGAGAGAGAGAGAGAGAGAGAGAGAGAGAGAGAGAGAGAGAGAGAGAGAGAGAGAGAGAGAGAGAGAGAGAGAGAGAGAGAGAGAGAGAGAGAGAGAGAGAGAGAGAGGTCAGGTGGCAACTGAGCCATAATCAATGACCCCACATAACCCTTCGATCGATCCGGGTCGCACAAGGTCACTTAACGATATTGACATATATATCCACAGCTGCTCCTTATCCCTTCTCCTCACCCGGCACTAAATACCAGCCTTATCACCGCTCCTTGTGGGGTTGTGGCGCCCTCCCCCCGGCCAGACTCGACACTCCCAAGACCCCTTCCTGGGGTGGTCGACTCCCAAGACCTCTTCCTGGGGTGGTCGACTCCCAAGACCTCTTCCTGGGGTGGTCGACTCCCAAGACCTCTTCTTGGGGTGGTCAACTCCCAAGACCTCTTCTTGGGGTGGTCGACTCCCAAGACCTCTTCTTGGGGTGGTCAACTCTCAAGACCTCTTCCTGGGGTGGTCGACTCCTAAGACCTCTTCCTGGGGTGGTCGACTCCTAACACCCCTTCCTGGGGTGGTCGACTCCCAAGACCTTTTCTTGGGGTGGTCGACTCCTAAGACCTCTTCCTGGGGTGGTCGACTCCCAAGACCTTTTCTTGGGGTGGTCGACTCCTAAGACCTCTTCCTGGGGTGGTCGACTCCCAAGACCCCCTTCCTGGGGTGGTCGACTCCCAAGACCCCCTTCCTGGGGGTGGTCGACTCCAAAGACCTCTTCCTGGGGTGGTCGACTCCCAAGACCCCTTCCTGGGGTGGTCTACTCCCAAGAACCCCTTCCTGGGGTGGTCGACTCCCAAGCCCCCTTTCCTGGGGTGGTCGACTCCCAAGACCCCCTTCCTGGGGTGGTCGAATCCCAAGATGAGTGGGAAGGATGTGTGTGGGGCTCTGTTACTGCTGAGAAGACTCATAAACGTCCGAAGTAGCGAAGGTAATTCTCGATTGACTCATATGTAATCAATGATCATTTAAAAATAACTTGCCTTAATTAAAAATTATATTTTCTTTCATTTGTAGTTCAGGACTTGAGAGAATTTTTCAGTGTGTGTAAACTGAGGTGATATATATATATATATATATATATATATATATATATATATATATATATATATATATATATATATATATATATATAAATATATATATATATATAGATATATATATATATATCATCGGTGTTTATAGGCCCTTGTGTCCTCACTTTACAGTTTAATGCTTATTATAACGTCTTTATTATTATTATTATTATTATTATTATTATTATTATTATTATTATTAAGGCAAATATCATTGAAATATGAATCTTCCTTACTCTGATCGTTAAAAATGTTGCCATGTATAATCTGACGTTTGTGCAGGTTTCTTCTTTGAGAGAGAGCAGTTGACTGATTGCATGATTCCCTGGTCAAGTGGTCTCGTCTGATACAATGGTCATTGCAAGGAGATTGCTGTCAATCATCGGACGGTCCTTAAGATAACTACCTGAGGTAAAGAGGGAGGAAAGGAGAGAGAGAGGGATAGAGGAGGATGAACTAGAAGAGGGATAAAAGAGGAGGAGGAACCGACGAAGAACAGGGGAAATAGATAAAGAAGAGCTGGAAGTAGAAAGATAGAAGAGGAAGAACTGTATGAGAGAGTGGTAGATTAGGAAAGAATTGTTGAGAGGGGATAGATGATGAAAAAAAACTGGGAGAATGAGAAAAAGGTGATAGTGAAGAAAGAAGAGAGAATGGGAAAGACGGATGAATGCAATGAGAAAAACATAATATTAGAGAAAGAAAGAAAGGAAAATATGAAAAGAATTTACACGGAAGAATGTAAATATGAATATAAACGAAAGGAAAGGAAATAAGAGGAGTTGGAAAGTATGAGGATAGAAAAAGAAGAAAAATGAGAAAAAGAGGTGGCGGAAAAGAACAACAAAGGGAGGGCAAACAACGGAAGGAGGAGAATCAACGGTAAGAAGAGGAGGTTCAACAAAAGGAAGAGGAGACACTACGGAAGGAAAAGAGAACGAGGAAGAGTAGGCTGTGCTCGTCGACCTGTCATTGATCAATCCAATCCTACGAGTAATAGGTTCTTGATAATTGGCCAGGGGCCAGATTCACGAAGCAGTTACGCAAGTACTTACGAACGTGAACATCTTTCCTCAATTTTTGGCGGCTTTGTTTACATTTATTAAACAGTTAATGAGCTCCGAAGCACCAGGAGGCTGTTTATAACAATAACAACAGTTGATTGGGAAGTTTTCATGCTTCTAAAGTGTTTAATAAATGTAACCAAAGCCGTCAAAGATTGAGGAAAGATGTACACGTTCGTAAGTACTTGCGTAACTGCTTCGTGAATCTGGGCCCTGACTGATATTGACATTGTCCAAACTGTATATTATTTATATTTCTGTCTTTCCTGCGCCTTTCAATAAATAAACCTTTCGTCATTTTAAGTCTAATAATCTTCATTAAACATTTTAAACTGCAGTTATGAAACGGTTTATATTAAACGTGTTTTTTCTTTTGACGGGCTCCCCGGCTAGCAGGATACCGAAGAACCAAAAATTATAAGACAGACTCGTTTTTCTGGTGTTTACAGGCTCCCCGGCTAGCAGCATACCGCAGAACCAAAATAATAAAACAGACTCGTTTTTCCTGGTGTTTACAGGCTCCCCGGCTAGCAGCATATCGCAGAACCAAAATAATAAGACAGACTCGTTTTTCCTGGTGTTTACAGGCTCCCCGGCTAGCAGGATACCGCAGAACCAAAATAATAAGACAAACTCGTTTTTCCTGGTGTTTACAGGCTCCCCGGCTAGCAGCATACCGCAGAACCAAAATTATAAGACAGACTCGTTTTTCCTGGTGTTTACAGGCTCCCCGGCTAGCAGGATACCGCAGAACCAAAATAATAAGACAGACTCGTTTTTCCTGGTGTTTACAGGCTCCCCGGCTAGCAGCATACCGCAGAACCAAAATTATAAGACAGACTCGTTTTTCTTGGTGTTTACAGGCTCCCCGACTGGCAGCATACCACAGAACCATATTAATAAGACAGACTCGTTTCTCCTGGTGTTTACAGGCTCCTTGGCTAGTAGGGCTTCGCATGACCAAAACATAAGTGACTCGTTTTTCCTGGTATTTACTGGCTCCTCGGCTAGCAGGGTATCGCATGACCCAAACAATAATGGCCGCCGGTCAGGCTGTCAGGTCCCTCCAAAACTGTCTACTCATGCATTTCATTTTCTTTGGCGGACATGCACAAGCAATGCACGTTATGTGTTATATCTTTCTTGATATAATACGTGTCCCTGTCGAATTTCCGGCCCTGTCACGGTATCGACTGCCACGAATTATGGGACATTACAGGTGCAGAGAGGTTCATGCTACAGGCAGCTAGTGTTCTGGTCCCCGACGGTACTTGGAGCATAGCACGAATCATTATTGTAGTTCGAGAAGCTATAGCCCAGACTATTGTGATTCCTGATGTAATACTGAGCACTGTGGCTCCTGGCGTTGTAATACTGAGCATTGTGATTCTTGACGTTGTAATACTGAGCGTTGTGGCTCCTGGCGTTGTAATACTGAGCGTTGTGGCTCTTGACGTTGTAATACTGAGCGTTGTGACTCTTGACGTTGTAATATTGAGCATTGTGGCTCTTGACGTAATACTGAGCATTGTGACTCTCGACGTTGTAATATTGAGCATTATGGCTCTTGACGTTGTAATATTGAGCATTGTGACTCTTGACGTTGTAATATTGAGCATTATGGCTCTTGACGTTGTAATATTGAGCATTGTGGCTCTTGACGTAATACTGTGCATTGTGACTCTTGATGTTGTAATACTGAGCATTATGACTCTTGACGTCAAAAGGTCAGTGACGAAAGGTTCACAGTTCAAACATCATTGACGAAAACTTAAGAGCTGAAGCTATGGTAACCTACACGGAACAACATCATCATTATACTAAACAACAACGACAGAACACTCGTTATTACCTATTCCACCCCATTATATACACCCATTCCCCCCTACGAAATGTCTCCTCTCCCATTATGTAAATCCCCCCCCCACGTAGTTCCACCCCTCCAAGACCGCCAGCTAACTACATAAACCAACCCAAAGCTCCCTTAACCCCCTGAAGTGGCTGATAATCCCAGTTCCATATTCCATTCATTTCCAATTCCCTTCCAACGAGAGGATTTGCGCGCGACGCCCGGGCCAAGTACGTACACACCTTGCACAGTAGCTCCTAGTACGACCGCCCTCAATCTCCGCTTTTAAAGAACGGTGAAAGCAGGTCCCGAAGCTGCGTAACAGAGATACAGAACATATTTATCCGCTGCTCAGTTAATTTGGTTTGTTTTGTTTATGTTTTGCCGTTTTCTTTGCGCGTGTGAGCAACACGAAGATGAGGGTAGACTTTAGAATGTTGGTGACCTGTTAGGGACTTCGTCGAATCTATTTGCACGCTTGTGTCTGTCTCGCGATTGTCTTCCGAGAACGTAATGCTCAAAAGTCTTGGCCAGGGTGGATTGACTGGGTGCTAATCCTTAACTACTTTTGTTCACCCAGCAGTAATTAGATACCTTTTTAACAGATTAGCAGGGGACGTATTCCAGAGGGAAACTAGTATGGTATGGGTTACCACGAGCTATGGGAAGGTAACTCTCTCAGCCTGTTAACAGGAGTCAGAGTCGTCTGCTCCTGTACCAACTATGTGAAAAAAAATCTCCAAGAAAGCACTGAGATTTTAACGTCGTGGTCGATGGCGTTGAAAATGTGATGCATTAGGTGAAAGGCCACAGTCCAAACAGCACGTTTTAGTCGATTAAAACGATCAATATGCTTGTTTTAGGAGAAATGAAACCGTCGGGAACGTTCGATCTTCGGATTCATTAGGTAAGGTGGGCTTCCAAGGTCAGTGGCATGCCTATGAGATTGAGAGGCGGGGCCCAAGAGATGAAACTCTCTCAAGCACAGTTAGGGTTAGCAACTTCTCCAACAAAATCCACGCCGCTCTCTCGAGGTTATTTTTTTTTCCCGAATGTCCTCCAACAACACTCTCCTTCACACCCTCCTTCGAGGCGGGACCAAAGAGCCAGAGCTCAACCCCCGAAAACACAACTAGGTGAGTACACGGGCTCGTTTGAGATCTCTCTCTCTCTCCAAAACTCACACCGCCCTTCTTCACCATCAGCACTATCGTGGCCTTCGGTCGCGTCATTGCAAAGTCATTCTCCAGTAAAGTCATTCTCCAGTAAAGTCATTCTCCAGTAAAGTCATTCTCCAACAGTCGTCTGTTAACCCTCGAGTAAGACACCAACTCTTCCCCTCAAGTGACTTTTCAAGCGACTTCAAGGTCGCGCTTTTTTACATTATTGTAACCAACGTTACCTCGTAACGTTGGTGGGGGGCCTCGTAGCCTGGTGGATAGCGCGCAGGACTCGTAATTCTGTGGAGCGGGTTCGATTCCCGCACGAGGCAGAAACAATTGGGCAAAGTTTCTTTCACCCTGAATGCCCCTGTTACCTAGCAGTAAATAGGTACCTGGGAGTTAGTCACCGGGCCGCGGGGACACTAAAGCCCCGAAATCATCTCAAGATAACCTCAAGATAACGTTACAAATGCAACCTATTAAGAAAAGAAACGGCTCACAAATAGGTTAGGTAGTTTGCTTGGCGCTAAAAGGTTGGAATTTATACGGATTGGCAAATCAAGAAAACGTACTTGCTCCATCACTGTTGGCCGGTCTCCACCACCCGGTCTCTCCATCCCTCCAACACAGACGAGCCTTCTCCACCACCACACCCCCCTCATAACCCACACCCTCACCACTCACACCCTCACCACCCACACCTTCTCCACCCACGGGGCGTGCAGTCCTCCTTACATAAGCTGACCGGATCGCCCCCTTCCCAGACACCCTAAAAATCAGCCCAGGAGGTCGTAAAGCAGAGCTGCGGGGTTATTGTTGTGTACTGATAACAAGGCGATAACTCAGGTCCGGGGTGGCGTCGTCGCCGCAGAGTAAGCTTGATATTTACTCAATAGATGCCGCCCAAAATCACCTGATTATTCCCAGCGCGTCGTATATAAAGGGGAATTACAGTATCCGCGATCCACTGTAGAGCAACAATGGACGGAGAGTGTCATAATGATCTTTAAATATACCATCACAAGTTGTCCCGGGAGGCATAACGTCCCTTTGCTACGGCTACGAACTTGGCGCAATCAGACCTCGATGACGCCGCGGCATAAGCGCGGTTTTCAAGGGGTGACTGCGGCGTCCGCGGGTAGCGCCCTTACTGCCTCTGATATTGCCATGATAATATTGCCTGCGGAGTTGAAGGTGGACAAATTCATAAGAACTTTATTGATTCCCGGGATCGATACCCGCGCAAGGGACTATCGTCCTCGTGGATCGTGGCGTTGAGGGTGAGTCTTGAGTGCAGGGGTCGGCTTTCTGTCCTCTGACGGTGACTAATCACAGCCACTTGAGCGCTTTGTCACAACTTTCAGAGATTTTTCGTTGGTTTTCGGCTTTTCGTGTTTTGAAATAAATCAGGTTTAATATTATTTTTCTTTTGTTTAAGTTTTTATTGTCATGTTTTTGTTTTACTGTTTGTGCCTGCTGGATGGAGCTGTTAGCTCTTGGACCCCGCCTTTTCTAATTCGGTCTCCTGCTCCCTACGCCTATCTTCATCACCTTGCACTTGTTTGATTTGAACTCTAGTGGGCATTTGTTGGACCATTCCTTCAGTTTGCTGATGTTCTTGAAGGAGCCTCTTGCTATCAATAGCGAGAGGCTATAGATAGCCTCATATTCTTCCTCCTATAGCTATCTTCTTCGCTATCTTCCTTCCTTTCCTTCTTATTCCTTCACACAATGTTAGCATCACCAGTAAACACTGAGAAGAACGAGTCTATATAACCTTCTAGCAGATGGTTATATAGCCTACCAAGGAGTTCCTAGATTGTGTGAAGTAAAAAGAAGGATAGGAAGGAAGATAGCGAAGAAGATAGCCTCCTATTCTTCCTCCTATAGCTATCTATAGCCTCTCGCTATAGATAGGCTATATAGATAGCTATATAACCTTCTAGGAGATGGTTATATAGCCTATCTAGGAGTTCCTAGATTGTGTGAAGGAATGAGAAGGGACAGGAAAGAAGATAAAGAAGAAGATAGCTATAGGATGAAGAATAGGAGGCTATCTATAGCCTCTCGCTATAGATAGGCTATATAGATAGCTATATAATCTTCTAGGAGATGGTTATATGAGAGACGGGATAGGCCCGAGCACAGAGCCCTGTGGGACCCCGCTGGTGACGCCTTGCCCTTCTGAGATCACTTCCTCGCATTAACTCGCTCTTGTGGATGCAAAGAGAAGAGGTAAGATAGGATGGATAGAAGTGAGAGGAGACGGATAGATAGGGACAAGTTGTAGCCAAGGAAGAGGACAGGGGAAGAGGTTGACTGACAGAAGAGAAAGGAAGAGAGGCGACAGAAAAGGAGGAGAATAAAGAAAGAATAACACCAACACCACACCACCACCACAACACCACCACACTACCACCACCACAACACCACAACACAACAACACCAACACCACACCACCACCACAACACCACAACACAACAACACCACCACAACACCACAACACCACACCACCACCACAACACCACAACACAACAACACCACAACACCAACACCACCACACCACCACACAACACACACCACAACAACACACAACAACTACACACACCACACCACCACAACACCCACACCACACAACAACACCACCACAACACCACACAACACACAACACCACACACCACCACAACACCACAACACCACCACACACACACACAACACACACACAACACCACCACCACCACAACACCACACCAACTTCACCACCACAACACACAACACAACACCACCACAACACCACCACCACAACACTACAACACCAACACCACCACCACCACACACCACCACACCCACACCACACCACACACAACACCACCACCACACACCACCACCACCACCACCACACAACACCAACACCACAACACAACAACACCACCACACACCACAACACCACACACCAACACCACAACACCACACACACCACACACCACACACACAACACCACAACACCACAACACACACACAACACACACACAACACACACCACAACACCACACACAACACAACCACAACACCACCACCACAACACCACAGCACCACCACCACACAACACCACAACACACCACACACCACCACCACAACACCAACACCACAACACCAACACACAACACCAACACCACAACACCACCACCACACCACACCACAACACCACACACTACCACCACCACAACACCACAACACAACAACACACCACAACACCACAACACCACACCACCACCACACACACACACAACACCACCACAACACCACCACAGACAGCCTCAGGTCCCACACAACAATACAACTCCCCGTTGCCAATTTAGCTATTTTACGCAGGTAATTAAATAATCGGACATAATATAGAAAACCATTATGTAATTATCCCACATAGTCAATAATATGTAATCATGACCGCCAAAACAATACATACGCAATAGTTTGCTTGTGTGTGTGTGTGTGTGTGTGGTGTTTGATACCAATTACAGCCAATTATGCGCGTGTGGAACAAAATTGGCGTTCTATTTGTGGCCAATTTTTCAATATTAACGCAGCGGGAATGTGCATGTAAATGCATTATTTCCTGAATATTGTTTTTCGTTAACGAATAGTAATTTACGACGGAATTTTCATGTTTAACTCTCGCTCGTTGTTATATAAAATGCTGTGTATAATTCTGTGTGTGATTTGTATTGTGAAATTCACTGTTTTGTTAAAAACTATAAAATACAATCTGGTGATTTTTTGATTATATATATATATATATATATATATATAAATATATATATATATATATATATATATATATATATATATATATATATATATATATATATATCAATACCATATTGTATATATATATATATATATATATTATATATATATATATATATATATATATATATATATATATATATATATTAGTATATTTTGGTAGCAGTCTTTCCTGTAGACATATATTATTAAATATGACCGAAAAAAGTAAGATTAATAATTCTAACACGAATTTTCTCGATCTTTCTTACGTTTCTTTTCACTGTTGATGGTAATTCAAAGATCAATTCTCTAAAATTCATTTTTATTTCTAGTCTGACGCGACACTTGAGCGCGTTTCGTAAAACTTATTACATTTTCAAAGACTTTAGTTTACAAACACACAACTGAAACTGAATAGAGCTTACACATTTCGATTTATATCTACATTTGGGTGAGGTGGATGAGGTGAAAACAAACTTTCAACAATGGGTATTGAATGGGTATTAAATTCAAACACAAGACAGAACACGAAACAATGGGTATTGAATGGTAGTAATTGTAGAAAGCCTTTTGGTCCATATTTCTTGATGCTTCTATATTGGAGCGGAGTCTTGAAGTGGGTAGAATATAGTTGTGCATTAATTGGCTGTTGATTGCTGGTGTTGATTTCTTGATGTGTAGTGCCTCGCAGACGTCGAGCCGCCTGCTATCACTGTATCTATCAATGATTTCTGTGTTGTTTGCTAAGATTTCTCTGGTGATGGTTTGGTTGTGGGAAGAGGCTATATGTTCCTTAATGGAGCCCTGTTGCTTATGCATCGTTAAATGCCTGGAAAGAGATGTTGTTGTCTTGCCTATATACTGAGTTTTTTGAGGCTTACAATCCCCAAGAGGGCATTTGAAGGCATAGACGACGTTGGTCTCTTTTAAAACGTTCTGCTTTGTGTCTGGAGAGTTTCTCATGAGTAGGCTGGCCGTTTTTCTGGTTTTATAGTAAATCGTCAGTTGTATCTTCTGATTTTTGTCTGTAGGGATAACGTGTCTATTAACAATATCTTTCAGGACCCTTTCCTCCGTTTTATGAGCTGTGGAAAAGAAGTTCATGTAAAAACCAATGGTTTCGTCGAAGACATCATAAGAAGGAAAGTGAAACGCCATGCAACCTCTGAAGAAACAACTAACACAACACCTATACCCCCTATTAGACTATTTTACAGGAACTTCTGTATTCAAGAGCCCATTACCAAATATTCATAATTCCAAAGCCTCCCATTAAGTGCCCGTTATTAAAACAACAGTTGCAGCAAGGTTAAATTGGCTAATGACCGATTATGTTAAGGAGACTGTGCCCGCTAGACTCAAAATATTCAAAGGCTGAAACGTTGGCCACAGAAACGTCCAGGAGATCAAAAAACGTTCGCTGGTGCCCGCGTTTACTGTACGTCAGGAAAGGGGTGCGGCAGAGTATGTGAAACGTCGCGTCCAGTGACCGTAGACTTTGGCTTGAGCTCCCTGTACACACAGAGTTTGCCATTGCAGACTACTGATGACATGATTCGTCTGACTGAACTGCCTGCGAGATGGGGGATTCCTTTTTTAGCATCATGTATCATTACGCTGTATAACACTTCATCTCGTCTATAGTAATAAGATGGAAAAAACAGACAAAATGTGTGTGTGTGTGTGTGTGTGTGTGTGTGTGTGTGTGTGTGTGTGTGTGTGTGTCCTAACGGGCCAACAAACAAATCGGAAAAATTGTCGCCCTAATTCACCTGCGATAATCACCTGGTGATTACATATATTTGCATTTCTCAGATGTTGGATCAAAAGAAAAACACGGGGATCGGCAATGAATAAATTAAATATATATTTTAAATTCTTCTAGTAGGTAATAATACAAAAAAAATGTTTCACATGATCTGCGATCTCCATTGGACCATAAGTCCTGTTAGTCCCTCATTGGTCCTGTGAAAATATCACTCGAAATCATGCACCTGTATACACCAGGAGTTGTATACCCCTGTATACACTGAGACTGTACTTTAGGCTATGTTCTGGACTATGTTCAGGATAATCGACTTGAGAATGGTCCAGGACGGACCGAAACGTCGTCGTCCCTTCACTTTCTAGTGTGTGGTCTGGTCAACATATATTCAGGACAAAAGTATTCTTGCTCATTGGTCAGAAAGCTATTGTGGTGACCTTAATAACCCTCCAGTTGATAGGCCTCAAGTCCATTATCAAATCAACTCAATCGCAATCCACGTTAATTACCACGTGCTACTCCCCCTCCCTCCCCCCTTCTACCCCAAACATCACCCGCAAAACATTTCCAATAAACCATCTTAATCTCAGTCCACTAGGGGATCACCATAGCCCGTGCTACTTACAACTTTTGGTTCCCAGTAGCTGAATCTAAAACAACAACAAGATTCACATTTCAAATTAGCGCTGTCACCTTGCCTAAAACACCGTCCGCAAACACCAAGATGCAAACCCAATCATTTTCCAATCGCCAAAGCCTCACCACACAACAAACACAGTTTGAGCGAACAGAAAACCAATGAATTTCTAGACGCTGATTTCCTCCTCAACACACGTCTCATTCCACCATCTCAAACACCACCAACAAACAAACAAACACATACCAATTATTAGCACCACACCTCCCCCCCACACACTTCCCCCTCCACACACACACACACACACCCCCACACCCCCACCACACACACACACACTCCAACTTCCCAAACACTACCGACAAACACCATAAAACACGAGTCACATTGTTATTCAAGCGAACAAATACAATTAAAAATCCCCCCCCTATTCATCTATTCATAGCATGAAGGCTCCAGGGGCAGAGGAACGCCTGCCTAACCTGATGAATGCTTTACCATAATAATAACTGAATCGTCTTACGCTACACGTTCTTTGAAGTGTTTTTTTTTATAGAGAGAAGTGGGGGAGGGGCGCGCGAAAGAGGGAGGAGGGAGGGAGGTGGATAAATAGCAAAGAGAAATAGGCGGTAGGGAAGATAGTCCATTTACCTGGGCACTAGGAGACTCGAACGACGGACCTCCTCTTGTGTGAGCCGGAATGTCTATCGATCGAGTATTTTTTGTGAGTGTAGGGAAGATAGATAAGGAAGGGGAAGAGGGACAGAGAGAATGAAGAAGACGAGAGCTAAGAGGGAAGAATTGAGTGGAATGGGAGGGAAAGTGAGGTTTTAAAAGAGGGAAGGAGAGAAGTGGTTAAGAACAAATATATAATATTTACGTTATGAGAAGGAAGTGGGAGAGAAAATAGAATATACATTAATATACATGTTCAACTTACCTAAATTATACTGTGATATATAGATTTAACTTACCTAAATTATACTGTGATATATAGGTTCAATTTACCTAAATTATCCTGTGATATATAGATTCAACTTACCTAATTTTCATGTGATATATAAATTCAACTTACCTAAATTTAATTATCAAGTTAAATATGTGTTAAACCTACCTAAAGTAATATATAGATCCAGTAATATATAGATTAAACTAAAATGATGTGCATTACTAGATAATTTGAGTTTTACCTATAAACAAGTTAACTTCCTATACCAAAATTTATAAATAAGTTACAGGGTTTACATACCCAAATTACTTAGATATGAAGACTAAATTTACCCAAAGTATCCTGTAAAGTACAAGGTAAACTCACTTAAATTGTATTTTATTACACAGGTTAAATCCACTATAATTACCTAGTAAAACGCCTTTTTAAAACTCACCTAAATTGTCTGTTTGTGTAAAGCTGAAGGTCAGACGCTTGGGAATAGCCTCAGCGAACTTTGCAAGGGGAATGGTCTGAGGAAAAGGAAGGAAATAGGCTGATCGGTGGTCGGCCTAAATTAAATTCTCTAAGAAATCTTATCCTCTATAGATATCCCCCCAAGCTATTTTCATGGGTCAAGTGTGAAATATTTGGCGTGATTTCCCTAGAGTTTTTAGTAATAGCATTAATATAATTTCTGAGAAGCCTACACAGTTGTTTCAGTGCTTATTAATAATAATTTTTTGGAAGAAGGGGAAGAGGGGGAAACACAAGGGGAAAAGTGGCGGGGAAGAGGGAATAAGAGGGGAGAGGACGAGGGGATCAAGGAGGAGATGGAGTGAAGAGTGGAGAAAGAAGGGGAAAGAGTAGAAAATAGAGGAAGAGACCCAGGTGCAGCCTGATACCCCTTCAATATATATATATATATATATATATATATATATATATATATATATATATATATATATATATATATTCATATTCATGGAGTGAGGGGGGGGGTAGGGTGTGGAGGTATTAGAGCTAGATCAGAGAAGACTGGGGGAGAAGCCAATTCCACAGTTCAGTAATTACATGAATATATCTCAATTCATTTTATCTAAGGAATTAAAGTTTATGTGAAGGACGAGGCAGCTCGGGGTGATATTTTGTTTTTCTACGGAGAGTTGCATCAGGAGCTTAAGTATAAGGAATATGTACAATTAAACGAATAATAAAGTAAAATGAAACACAATTCAGTGATGAAAAGATGTGACATTTGAAAGGGTCTGAAGTTCATTGGAAGAGGCTTTTGTGTATTGTACCTGTCAGCCTCTGTCTCACTGTCCCGCTGTCCCGTCTTCCTAAGAGGCTCGTATGTATGCCAACCATGTGGTCGACAATACCAGTATATACCATTGGATCCCAAAGACGTTCACGATTTTCCTATTAAATGAGTCTGAGGGGACAAAAAGAGCTAGAAACCAAAGTTAAACATTCCTAGGGTTGGTATAACAAATATATATATATATATATATATATATATATATATATATATATATATATATATATATATATATATATATATATATATATATATATATATATGTTATTAGGTCTAGGAATATTTGGACAGGTTAGGTGAAATTCTTTAGTTTTACAATTGTCTAGAACATCATTTAGACTAATTCGGTAACACAAAACGTCGACATTGTCTTAGAAGAGAGGAAGGGGGGGGGGGGGGGGTCAAAAAGTAAATATTGGTACTTTTGTCCAAATAATTGGCTAAAAGTTCCATTATTTTAGAAGGATGGATTGAAATTCACACATGTATCCGGCATGGATATATGCCGGTTATAACCCCTCCCCCCCTGACCAGAGAGAGAAGGGGGGGGGGGTGGTTAAACGATGTTTTGTAAAACTTGTTCATAGTTTGAAATTAAAATTGAAATAAGTTTATTGAGGTAAAATACACACAAAGGGATGAGGTAGCTCAAGCTATTCTCACCCCGTTCAGTACAACGTGTTAATACATACATAGACACACATCACAAATAAACATATTGTGTTCATAGTTTGTGTTCTTATAAGTGACGTACTTTCTCTTCTTCTGTTTCCTTCCCTCCCTCATTCTTGCTTATTTGTATTATATTTTTCCTTTAACGTTATCTTCGTCTTCTCAACCCATTCGTTTACTTTTCCAGTTATATTTAATTTCTCCTGCCTTAGTTTCCCTTTCTTCCTTCTTCTCTCCGTCCCACACTCTCTTCTCCATCTCCTTCCCTTCTCTATTTACTCCTACCCTTCACCCCCTCCCTTCCCTCCTCCCCTTGATGCTGAGAGCGCCCCCTCTCCCATCCCTTCCACAAGAGCTGATAACCACCACCACCCAGCTTACGAAGGGTTGAACATCATTTGTATTTATGAAATTGTCGCTCCGGTTCTTAATGCACAAGTTAAACTCGGGACGGAGGCTCCCCCCGGGAGCTCTTTCATCTTGCGCGCCACTTTTTACCTGTCTCAAAAGAGAGTAAGTGAGACGACGGCCGTGATATACTCTTCCCTCCGGTTTATGGACTCTGGCGGGGCATTGCGGCTCAGGACGGCGCTTGGGGGCGTTGTCGCGGCGAAGTAAGGGCAGCCATTGAGGGCTAAGACGCCGCGGAGGGCTGTACATTCGGTCAACACAGGGTGTTATCGATGTAAACGGCCGATGCCACTAGGCGGAGCGCTTGGCTATGCAAATCGAGTGACGGCATTAACACATGAAAACGCGGACTTCAAAGGCGGACTCAGGAACAGTGACGATAAGAGCAAATTGCCGCGTTTCAGCTATGCTCTCAGTCCATGAATAATGAAACTCCACCGCCGGCAAGAAACGGCCCCCGAGGTGAGAACGTGTCGGATTCCGGCAGCCAGCCACCGCCCGGAGATCCTGTGGGGAGCGCCTCCTCCTGTGTGGTGAGAGACAGGAGCAGACTCCGAGATCGCTGTGTAAGGAGCAACTTGGAGAAGGAAAGATATCTTGCAGGGAAACTCTTGAGAATTGGTGTTCTGTACAGGAGAGGTCATGAGGCAGTACTGTGATCAGTATAATTGTATGAGGGCTTTGTGAGGGATGTCCTGTGAGGGAGTCTTATGAGAGAGGCTTTGTGATTAACGTTTTGTGAGCAAAGCCTTGTGAGGGAGGTGTTGTGAGGAGGAGATCGTTCGTGTCTTTTGTTTTTTGATTCTTTTGAGGAAGGTCCCATGTAGGATACCTCAAAGAGGTTTTATGAGCGATGCCCTATGAGAAGGGTCTTCAAACAGTTCTATGAAGAGGATCCCAAAAACGAGATTCTTCACGAACACAGAAAGCAGCCGATATCGTGAAACATTATGAACAACATTCCAGAGAAACCACAATATTTCCCACAAGAATTTTGAGCTGTTAGAACCTCTAATATAAATTTCGCACCAAGATTACTATTGTTAACGATTTCGTTCGGTAAAAGTGAAAGGAAATGTTAAATATTGCGACGAATCTTCAGCGGATCTTAGCACAGCGTTGAAGGTCCGGAAGGAGGAAGCCACCAGGTAGGTCAGGTCAAGCTGAAGCTGTGATGCTGTTAAATGAAGCTGCCTAACTTGTCGTCGCTAACTTGTGAACCAGTACGACACTCGAGTAAGATGCAGACGCTACGGAGCTTCAGGAATCCTCGTAGTTGCCTCTTGGAGATGCTGATGTACAGGAGAGATTCGACCTCCAGCGTAGTCGACTCTCCGGTGAACACGAGACCGACAACCTCCACCATAGTCGACTCTCCGGTGAACACGAGACCGACAACCTCCACCATAGTCGACTCTCCGGTGAACACGAGACCGACAACCTCCACCATAGTCGACTCTCCGGTGAACACGAGACCGACGACCTCCACCATAGTCGACTCTCCGGTGAACACGAGACCGACAACCTCCACCATAGTCGACTCTCCGGTGAACACGAGACCGACCTCTCTCCGGTGAACACGAGACCGACAACCTCCACCATAGTCGACTCTCCGGTGAACACGAGACCGACAACCTCCACCATAGTCGACTCTCCGATGAACACGAGACCGACGACCTCCACCATAGTCAACTCTCCGCCAGAAAGAACAACGGTAATCAGCTTCGTGTATCTATCGTCATGTGATCAGATGTCGTTAAGAGTGGGCTGGACTGGTGACTGAAATGTCAGGTGGAATTGGCCGCTGACATTCAGGTGATCACACGCGTGACTCCGGAAAAAGATAATGAACTTGCGTGCAGAATCTACGAGCATTCATTATCAGGTATATAACAATGAGTCTCAACCAGAAGACAATGAGGAATGTAAACCAATATTGGATATGATGTATTACATATGTGAGATGCGTCACAGGTAAAAAAAAATCGTTGATTAAATCGTTAACAATATTAAATACTAAGATAAAGAAAGCCACAATTCAACGTTAGGATTAACATTGTTCACAGCAAAGTGTAATACTTCAGTGTTTGTGGACCAGAATTGTTCCAGTGTTTCAAATGTTCCTAACCGCTCAAGTGCTACAAACGTTTTAAGAACCGTTCCACTGCCTCAAACCTTCCAAACCGCTCCACTGCTATACAAGCGTTCGAAGATAGAAGACTCCACGGTTTAAAGCATCAGAGGACGCTAAGTCTGGATCCAACACTTCCAGATCGGCCCCACTCCATCTCCCCCCCCCCCCATTATATCCGCTCTCCCCAACCCCCCTTTACCATATCCACACTCCCCCAACCTCCCCTTGAATCACCCCTTATCCCCCCACACCTACGGACTCTGACTCCTCACAGCTCGTAAACAGTAATGGTGGCGGAAGACGACCTAATGTCTGATGACATCTCGTGACTAGATAGCATCCCGTGACTTAATGATGACGATTTGACGACTTGACACCAAGAATGCTACGAGATAGCGTGCTCGGATGACATATGCAGACCTTTAAATATTATGGCAGGGCGAGGGGATAACGCCTTAGATATCTGTCTGCTGCATCTTCTTACGGCTCCTTTCTGGGTAAGAGAAAGAGGAAGATACGATAACTGAAACAGATTACAGCATGAATTATAACCTGAATAATGTTTAATAAATATCTGCAACATTTAGGTCATTCACCATCCTAATAACGTCATGCACGATCCTAATAACGGCATGCACCATCCTATTAACGTCATGCACGATCCTATTAATATCCATCACCTGATATCATCCAGGCTCCTATTTTCTAAAGATTTCTCAGGAATAAAGACGCTTTATCAGTGCGACAAATTGCCTGAAATTGCACTTTCAATGTTAAAGTAGCATAAAGGTAGCCTAAAAAGGCCACTGAAATAAAACAGAGATATTTGTGAGAAATAGGTGTTAGAGGATTCATGATGGGTTGATGGGTTCAGTGGACTGGATGTGTCAAAACCTGAGACAGTATGAACCGCTCTCAAGACTTCTTGACCTCCTTTAACATTCTTCCTACTCGTAGATTCATCTCTTCATACTCATCGGTCACTCTCCACGACCATCTGGTCTGTACGTCTCCCCCAAAAAACTTGATTCAAACTGGTGGTTTCTGCGAGAAGTGAGACAAGACGAAGGAAGATTAGAGTGACAACGAGGACAGTGAAACTAGATAAGAGACAGAGAAGGTGACAGTGTCTCAACAGTGACAAACATTGCTGCATGGGAGGACATAGACAAAGGCAGCGAAGTCCCTCCAGAGGATGTGGGAAGAGCGACACAGCGCTGCCACCATTGATCTCAAGGACAAAGCAGAGGGACTCACAAGAGGGACTCACAAGAGGGACTCACAAGAGG
This sequence comes from Procambarus clarkii, assembly GCF_020424385.1. Taxonomy (NCBI): domain Eukaryota; kingdom Metazoa; phylum Arthropoda; class Malacostraca; order Decapoda; family Cambaridae; genus Procambarus; species Procambarus clarkii. The sequence goes on from NW_025552225.1 coordinate 20,083, forward strand.
GACTCACAAGAGGGACTCACAAGAGGGACTTACAAGAGGGACTCACAAGAGGGACTCACAAGAGGGTAAACACTGGCACAAGGCGATGCAGCCAAAGAGAGAAGGGAGAGTGATGCTGCAACCCGTTCTTGCAAATTTAATAAGTCAATGTTGACTTATTAAATATGTGCATAGGTGACATACTTATCATAATAGTTTCCCTTGAAAAGCTTCATAGAAAACACCGACCTTACCTAACCTACTTAGTATGTTAAGATAAGCATCTTATTGCTTCGTAATTACAATTATTACCTAACCTATACCTATAATAGGTTAAGTAACAATTGTAATTACGAAGCTATAAGATGCTTATTTTAACATACTAAGTAGGTTAGGTAAGGTCGGTGTTTTCTATGAAGCTTTTCAAGGGAAACTATTATGTTTAGTATGTCACCTATGCACGCAACTAATAAGTCAATATTGACTTATTAAATTTGCGAGAACGGGTTGGATGCTGAGATTACCGTGAAACATCAGACTGAAACAAGCACAAACATGACACAAGGAAAACAGGAGAGGGGAAAACTGAGTTGTACAAGAACTCGAGGATCCCGAAACAGGATCTGGAAAAGAAAATTTCCTTCCCTTTCCCCTATCAGGAGAAAGCGCCAAGCCCGTGGAAGGGATCAGGATAAGGATTTGGGATGAGACGGCGGGGAAAGGAATGGTGCTCAACCACTTGAACGAAGTTATACAAAAACATAGAAGAAAAAAAGCAGTGTAATGGATATGATGAAGCTGCAGTGAGATGCAAGAGGTGATGACAGCAAAAGATGATGATGATGGGAAGATGGTCAGAGATGAAGCTGGAGGGATAATGGGAAGAAGTAAACATCTCAAGAACTCCAGCATTCTGCGAGCTGGAACAGTAAGAAAGGAGATAATCAACATCTTTGCAAGAGTAACACATGTATGAGTTTATTGCAAGGACCGTCGGTGCAAGATGGCCAGGAGGAGGCTTTGTGTGTGTGTGTGTGTGTGTGTGTGTGTGTGTGTGTGTGTGTGTGTGTGTGTGTGTGTGTGTGTGTGTGTGTGTGTGTGTGTGTGGTATGGGTATATTTTCATAAATGAATGCCTATCTTCAGAATTACATAACATTCTTAGTTTCCGTGTAGCGATGCTACTGTGAACCATCGTTTAGTCACTGCAACATCCTCTCATTCGTCAAGATTGGAGAAATGTCATTGAAACATTGCAACAAAGTGTCATTGAATGACAAGAAACGTCATTGAAAATTTGCAATGTTGTCACTAAATTGACTACATCCACCCGTCCACAATTGACTCGTTAAGTCACTCTATCACTGTACCACCGTGTCAGTAAGTCACTCAACAGTACAGTGATCACGCCAAGGAACGGTGTCCTTCGACACGTTGGTTAATGAATAGGGATTTATCCCTTTACTCAATACTTGGTGAACCCTCTTTGGAATATTCAGGCTTTGGCCTTGAACTCTGGAAGCGTTTGGTCAAGTGCTGGAACAGTGCAGTGAGGTGCTGGAACAGTGCAGCGAGGTGCTGGAACAGTGCAGTGAGGTGCTGGAACAGTGCAGCGAGGTGCTGGAACAGTGCAGTGAGGTGCTGGAACAGTGCAGTGAGGTGCTGGAACAGTGCAGTGAGGTGCTGGAACAGTGCAGCGAGGTGCTGGAGCAGTGCAGTGAGGTGCTGGAACAGTGCAGTGAGGTGCTGGAACAGTGCAGTGAGGTGCTGGAACAAAGTAGCCAAGTGCTGGAACAATGCAGTAAAATGCTAGAGAACTGGAGCAAGTTGTTTGGGATGTGTTAAAATGTCTCTTTCGTTGGAGTGGCCGCGTTGGAGGTCCTGGAAGTGAGGTCTGGAAGCGCCCCAACATGGGCGGGGTTAAACGTTTCAGGATTTCCATAACTCCGGTCACTTTCGTCTTCTGTGTAAGTCGATACGTGTCCTGTCAAGCTTCAGCTCCTGGGTCAAGCGTCCGAGGAGCTGAAGCCCAAGTTTGTTGTTTTGGATTCAGCTATCCGTAACAAAAAGTTCCAAGCAGCACGGGCTATGGCGAACCCGTAGTGGACTTTTCGAAAAATCCAAAAGAGTCCTGGTCGTATTACGTAATGCGATGATTCGATCCGATCTTCTTTTATCACGTCCTAAACGTGGGAATGAAGTCAGCGTCAACTGTTTCTCTTTCTAGATCATTCTACTTGACACTTATTACCCGGAGAAAAAAACATCTCTTCATATATGTAGCTCGTTTGGTTTCCTTGTTTTGATCCACTTTCTCGCGTCCTGCTCGTCACAAGCATTTTGTGTTTGTCTGCTTATATTAGTCCTCTCGGTATCATGTATGTTGCGATCATGATACCTCTGTCAGGTTTCTGTTTTCCTGTGTAGTGAAGCCAAGATGCCTCGTCCTTTTAATTGTGAGGTCAGGCAACAGTTGTGTATCGAGCCTCAGGAACTTATCGAGTTGTCTGCGGTTGTAAGGTGATGGTTTCTCGGTGGCTTCAATTATTCTTTCGATTGGCTTCACATAGGTAGTTATAGAGCATCTGGAATATATCCTGCTTCGGGTATTTTAATTATATTCTATTGTTTTCCAGCTCTGCGTACGACTCTGATGTTATCATGTTAATGTGTGCCCCTTGGTGATTAACTTGTTGGACATTCCTTCCATGTCTTTCTTCAGCAAATGTCTGTATTGCTCTTGAGGTCTTCTCTTTCCTGTGTCAGAAGCTTTCTCCAGTCGTCCACAAACTACATGCTGGATCTAACTACTTCTGGAAAGTCGTTAACATGCGAGACAGAATAGACCCAGTGGCCATCCTTGTGGCACTCCGCTTGTTGCTTATATAACAGACAATTTCCCATTACAAGTACATGTACTAGATCTCTCCTGCTCTAAGAGGTACTCTCGGTACACTCTTAAATCGTTCGCTTGTCGATGGTTACCTGTGGAAGATTTCGAGAATTTCTCTACTGTACCGTGGTTTGGGGGCCCAGTTTTACCTGGTGATTACCGTTCTATGTTGCTCTTCGTGGCCGTCCACACAGCCATCACAGTCAGCTTGATCCGGTAACTACAGTAATGCTGAAGGCTTTCATGACAGCTCAGAAAGATGCACCGATGCCGCACTTCCTTATCTTGTGTGATCTTTGTCTTATCGGAACAACTTTATCTAAAGAAAAAAATGTTCACTTTCCGTCAGTCAACTTCCGCTGCCATTTGGATACATAATTCATGCTCTCAAGGTGCTCCAGGACTCATTATGTATTAACCTAAGATCATGCATAGTATACATGTCAGTGATGCCCGGTCTGTAGTTGAGTGGTTCGTGTTTGTCGGTATGATATTACCTGTCTTCCAGTCTTCCAGTCATCTTGCTGTTGTCTTCCAGTCATTTTAAAGTCATCTTCCAGTCACACTTCGAGGAAGTCAATATAGAATTCGCGTGAGGCTTATTCAGGCTATCTTTATGTAACGAAAATTCCAAAGCAAGGAATCATTAGGGAAAAAGACTTGAAAATGATGCCGAGACGACTAAGGAGAAAAAAATGAGTAAATATACATACATATGTGCATGTGTTTGTGTGTGGATTATGTGCTTGGGTGTATATGTATTTGCGTGCATGGGTGTCTGTATTCAGGGGGAGCACAGCCTTCTACCCGCCAGCCCACACGCATTTGGACGGTAAACTCAAAGGCATGGGTTTCCCTAAGAGACGGGTAAGATGGGCGTTGAAAATAAAAACAAACCTGTTCAGAAGAGGCATTTTTGCCGAAAGCACGTTAACTAGGCAGTGAATTCTCTTTTGGAATCGCCTATACTGCCTCCAACCCACGCCGCAGCCTCTCTACCTCTCTCTGTGTTTACCTCTGTAACGATGGACCTTTTCCACCGGAACAGGCACCGAGAAAGATACAGAAATGTAACCTTTCTGCCAGAATACCTTCTTTTTTTGGTTTATGTATTTGAGGGTATTGGGTCTCGTCTCTCTCCCTGGAAAGCGACTGGAAGCGTATGGGCGATACATTGCTGGAAGGTCCGAAAACCAGTGAAGATTCCAGGCCGCTGCTTCTGCCCCTCAAAGTGAGAATATTCACAGGTTTGGGGTCCCCAGAGGCCAGGCGAGTTTTGGAAGCAAAGCACACGGTCTAGACAACTGGTGGCGATGGAACTGGAAAGGTCTCTCTCTCTCTCTCTCTCTCTCTCTCTCTCTCTCTCTCTCTCTCTCTCTCTCTCTCTCTCTCTCTCTCTCTCTCTCTCTCTCTCCCTCTCGCGCACTATTTTTTTTTAATTTGGAGACCAATTTAGGCGCTTTGATTTTCTAGATGACGGATCTTATTTGTCGTTTTGAACGTAAATACATGAATATTTAAGTGGAACTTCTGCTGCTTGTGTGTGTGTGTGTGTGTGTGTGTGTGTGTGTGTGTGTGTGTGTGTGTGTGTGTGTGTGTGTGTGTGTGTGTGTGTGTGTGTTTCATCACCCCCTCCCCCCCCTCTCCTGATGCTGGTGACCTGGTGGGTGTGTAATGTATTGACCCTTGCGACGATGCTCCTGTTTATACCTCATCCAAGCTCATTTATATATGTCTAACCTACTCTTGAAACAATATAGCTATTACACGTCTGTTATGTTCCTGTAGTATATGTTAGTTAATCTGCATACTGCATTATGGACACTCATACCCATCCCGTGGGTGTCGGTGGATTCCATACCCATCCCGTGGGCGGCGGTGGAACCCTATACCCATTCCGTGGGCGGCGGTGGAACCCCCATACCCATACCGTGGGCGGTGGTGGAACCCCCATACCCATTCCGTGGGCGGCGGTGGAACCCCCATACCCATACCGTGGGTGGTGGTGGACCCCCATACCCATCCCGTGGGCGGCGGTGGAACCCCCATACCCATCCCGTGGGCGGTGGTGGAACCCCATACCCATCCTGTGGGCGGTGGTGGACCCCCATACCCATCCCGTGGTCGGTGGTGGAACCCCATACCCATCCTGTGGGCGGTGGTGGACCCCCATACCCATCCCGTGGGCGGTGGTGGCACCCCCATACCCATCCCGTGGGCGGTGGTGGAACCCCATACCCATCCTGTGGGCGGCGGTGGACCCCCATACCCATCCCGTGGGCGGTGGTAGAACCCCCATACCCATCCCGTGGGCGGTGGTAGAACCCCCATACCCATCCCGTGGGCGGCGGTAGTGGGAAAGAGTTACAAGGGCTCTAAATGGGTTCAAGAACTGATCAGTTATAAAAAGATAACTGTAATCTTTTTCCACAAAGCAACAACCCTGATTCCAAACGCTGTATTTATCCTGGTCGGTTCTGAATCTAAACTTATCCAATTTGTTTGAATATGAATATAATCCAAAGGGGATAACTAAGTTCGTCCGTATGTTTCCAAACGAATCCAAAGGGGCTATCTCCTCTGGGTTCCAATCAGTGTTTTTTGGTCAATGCAGTTACTAATGGCATTTTCTTAATTTCTTTCCCCCTGTAATTTCTATGAATCGTAATTCATTTGGTTTTAGCGTGTTAATAGAAAATAATTAAATACGAAGATTTTCGCATGCAGGTTGAGGTATACATTATATATATATATATATATATATATATATATATATATATATATATATATATATATATATATATATATATATATATATATATATATATATATATATATATATATATATCACTAAATATTTCCATATTTATTGTTCGACGTTTCGTCAACAATATTAACATCTTCAGGATGTTACAATGTTATCCACTGACACGGGTATACTGAGCTTCCCTATACTGATGATTGATCAAGATTAACCCACCCCAAAAGGTGGCACGGGCACGAATAGCCCGTAATGCTATACTGAGGGAAATCTAGACATTTATAAGTGTGGGTACACCTCACTGTACGATTCACCTTACCACCTTAATCGTAGGGAGCGACGAAGGATAGAGTGAGGTGATAGTTGCCCGACTCCGGCTTCTAGCTGTCCGCCAGGTCTTACATCTTCCCTCTGGGTCAATGGAGGACCATCAAACACTTGTATGCTCGAAATCGAACTCACCTAGATGTTAATTACTGGTGTCAGCTCCCCGATGAACCTGACCTTAACTCAGAACAACCCCAGACTACCATAGGACATCAAAACGACCCTTAAGAACCACCCAGAGTGACCTGACCCCGTCCAACTATCCTCCCCCTCCTCCCTCACCTTCCACGGTCGTCTGTCGACGAGGAAAGAGGAGCCCGGTCGTGACTCATTACCAGAAGGTCAATACGACACGCACTCTGTCATTGGCACCCGTAGCACCTGGCCCTTTGTCCGGGAGTCGATCCCAGCTTGCGCATTTATCTTGGGTCAGGCCAGCCAGAAAACACCTGGAAGCGCCCTAATTATCTCAATACCTTTTGTGTAGCACGCAGTAAGTGGGAAGGGGTTAGGGAGCGTCCGAACCAGTAGCACCACCAGTAATACCACCAGTAATACCCCCCAGTAGCACCACCAGTAGCACCCCCAGTAGCACCACCAGTAGCACCACCAGTACCACCACCAGTAGCACCCCAGTACGTCTTTCAGGCGTCCAGCCGAACGAAACATTGTCGAATAGAGATATTGACTACAGGTGCTACCCAGTGGCACAGTATCCAAAACCAACGCCACTTCAAAGTCGAATCAACGTCGTCAAATTTGCTTCAATGTCGAACCAACGCCACTCTTGAATATTGTCCCCACTGGGTAGTAACCCTCCCAAGGCAAATCTGGACAATTGGTGCTGATATATCGACGAATCAGTGTCCCCCACTGGGTAGACTGACTCGTGTGTGGACACAGACACCGTCGCGGACGACTGACGGACCTTCTGACCACCCTGACGCGGGTATCACAGAATCAAGAGGGAGAAATGTACGACCACATCTCGAGTACAAAACCTCAAAGTAAACCAACATGCTAAGACGACAAGCCGTGCAAAACTGGTCACTAATAAGAGCAGCAAATCACCCGTCCACCTTTTGACCAAACAATTCAGGAACTCTGTTCACCTACACCTGTGCATTTACCTACATAATGCAACAGAGGTAATTATAAGCACCCACAATACAGCTTAAATTGGTCTTTGTTAATAAATAATGGTGGGAATCTCTCGCCAAGATTCCCAGAGGCGCCAAGATTCACCACCAAAGTCAACCATTTCATCAAAATAATTTGAATTTTTAATCTGTCCTGCACAATGCTCCACTCAGGCACCGACACCAGAGACGCCTGTGTCACCACCTGTGTCACCACCTGTGTCACCACCTGTGTCACCTGTCGGCCATCACCACCTGTGTCACCTGTGTCATCACCTGTGTCACGTGTGCCACCTGTCTCCGTGAACATAAATATGGTAAAAATAATTCACTTGACAAAGAATTCTAAATAGATTAAACGAAAGACCGATAAGGAAATCCATAATGGAGCCCCCTAACCCCCTGACAAACTTCCTACCCCCTGCCCATGCCCCTAGCTAGTAACACCCCCCCCAATACCCCCAGCCAATCCCCCCCCCCAACCCATGTCTCTGCCCCCACAGGCACTCCTGGCACGCCATTACCCCTCAGAGCTGACTTGTATATAATGTCACTGACTTTTGTTCAACGTGTATGTAATAGGCAATCATCCCCCCTCCCTTAGTTAACTGTACTTACACTCCCCCCCTCTTTACGGTCCAATCCCTCCCCCCCCCGTCAGCCAGTCCAATACCGCTCTTCGGGTCAAGCGTCGGAAGGGCTATATGCTTCCTCGCTCGATCCCAAACCCAACTATTGTCCTATTAATGAGATCATGGAATAGTTTTCAATGAGCTGAACAGATGGGGGTTCCCAGGCTGTGAATAATGGTTGGCGTAGCATCAACAAGGGGCGTAGCGAGCACTGAGAGGGAGGCGATGACTCCTGCTCACCATAGATCATTGAAACAAGTGTAAATAACAACTCTCTGTTCTAATTGCACGGACCTAAAGACCTCGATGTTCAGGACCGAAAATCTATCTGGTTGAAGCTTTGATGGAAATCAAGTTGTTCTTGAGAATGGCTTATGAAATTGATGTTTTCTTAGCTTGATTGATGCTTGAATTCGTCAACAATTCATCACTGCTTCGCCAAACATTACTCAGGAGCAGGCAGACAACGTCTTAAACTTGACTTGCAAAGCATATCAGAATGGATTTTTTTTTGTTTGTATTAAAATTACACAAGAGATCCTGGCTTGATTGCTGTTTGAATTCTTAAAGGCGCCATTGTCTCAGAGCAGCACACACACACACACACACACACACACACACACACACACACACACACACACCTATTATGTACAAGAGGGCTGTGTGTATATTCACTCTGTACACCGGACAGTCTCCTGGTGGGATATGCATGTGCATATCCCACCATATCCCACCATATCCCATTTGTGCATATACAGTCTCAAATTGTCTCTTGCCTGTGTGCACTCTGTCTTCAAGTTATCTTCATGGTATTCTGTTCTTTTGAAGATATCTCTGCTACACAATATTGTCTTTACGATACTTTTGCTGGAGTCTATCGTCTTGACGTGTTCTGTTTAATTCTATATTCTCTCGAAGTGCTCTATGTTCTCTATGGTACAGTCACCAGTCAAGAGTTATCATACTGGAGGGAGAGAGGAGGAGCTTGCGTATAGAACACGGGGCTCTATATATGTGATCCTTGAAACGATAGAGAACTGGGCAGTGGGTGTTTGGGAACGCCCAAATAGACCTATCTTTTGCCTGTGGAAAGACCTCTGGAAAGGTGTTTCCAGAGGTATGTTATACCTCTGGAAAGGTGCTGGGTGCCCCTCTGAGCTGGCTGGGTACTTCAGGGCACACTTGGGCCCAATATCGTCAAGCCTTAAGGATGATTAAGAAGGAAAAATATACAATTGTGGGAGCAAAATTTGCACATATTCTTTCAAGAATTTGTTTTTATGAACTTTGGGATGAAATTGGTAACAAAATATGTAAAATTCATGCAAATGGGTAACGAAACTTATAGACGATTTCTCTGAGTAACATAATATTTTTCATGCTTTTAAAAGAGAAATATTCACCGTTGTACAAGAGTGGTATATTCAGGACAGATGCGACTAAAACTGACCTAACTACAGCTGTATGTGACACCTGTATATATATATATACACCCTGTCCCTTAACGTTCAACATCTGCGCACTGTAATACTTCAGGAAGCTGAAAAAACTAAAAAAATGGGGGGTTATGATAGTCACTTTAGCATGTACTCTGACAACCTTAGACATGTGTCTTACATGCTTTGTCTCCCAACACCCAAGTTCTCACCTGTGGACTCCTAACACCCATGCACGCCCTCACCTGTGGACTCCCAACACCCACGCCCTCACCTGTGGACTCCTAACACCCATGCACGCCCTCACCTGTGGACTCCCAACACCTACGCTCTCACCTGTGGACTCCCAACACCCACGCTCTCACCTGTGGACTCCCAACACCCACGCCCTCACCTCTGGACTCCTAACACCCACGCCCTCACCTGTGGACTCCCAACACCCACGCCCTCACCTCTGGACTCCTAACACCCACGCCCTCACCTCTGGACTCCTAACACCCACGCTCTCACCTGTGGACTCCCAACACCCACGCCCTCACCTCTGGACTCCTAACACCCACGCCCTCACCTCTGGACTCCTAACACCCACGCCCTCACCTGTGGACTCCAAACACCTACGCCCTCACCTCTGGACTCCAAACACCTACGCCCTCACCTCTGGACTCTGTGGACTCTCAACAACAAAACTGTTCAATTTGATAGTTTGATCTGTTAACAATCCAACAACCAGTGCACACATTCATATGCCACAAACTCTGCACTGTTGCTCTCAGTTAAGAACGACCTGTTACAGAACATAGTTCCGTACACTCATAAGTGTCTCTTAGTCTGTTAAAGTACAATACAAAACACAGAATTAGGTCTATGGATCCCTTGATATTCTTCCCATGAATCCCATGGGATCTATGGACCCCTAGTTGATTACAAGGGGATCTTGATTTCACTAACTGTTATCTTATTCACGAGAGATTGAAATCCTTTGCCTTTCTGGAGATACGTTCAAGTCAAAACAACAATTTCGTTCGTCTTTTGAGTGTCTGTGGTGGACATTTCCAATGTTCTGGGATCATTCCTAAATGCAGATCTACTCTGAGCACTAAATTGGCTATCCTGTGACCAGTTGGAACAAGGCACGTGTCTCCAAGTTTTAGGTTAATTCTGTGATTATCGTAGTAGTCTATGGCTAATTTACAGTGGGTAGACATGTCTACATCACGCAGAGAAAGTATGTAATATTCAGCCTACACGAAGCTGGCTATTGGCTAACTCCAGGGCGAGTGAGACCCATTGTTTTTTCAGCGCATTCTACCACTGAGCAGGTGAGAAACATTTCTCATTCATCCCGTCGGTATGAAACATGGACGAATTACCCGGGATTATCCACGAGCTTAAAGGCCAAGAAGGTGACAGGCGATGGACTAATGTCGGAATGATTGTCATTATATGCTTTGTTCACGAGGCACTGTGAGCGCCATATTGATAATTCACTCCACAATCAAGGTTTTTGTTACAGCAAGACGCGAGAGAGAGAGCGAGTCGCTGCTACGTCGCTAAAGTTTATCTTAATGGTATTCTTGATCCTGTTTTCTGATGATATCTTGTGTGTGTGTTATATTGCTCTCGATAACTTATTTTGATGACCATAAAATCTCAACACTGGATGTTGACCAGCCCACACACTAGTAAGGTGAAGGGACGACGACGTTTCGGTCCGTCCTGGACTATTTTCAAGTCGATTGTGTCCCAATCTCAATCAATGTTCTCAAGTCCCAATCGACTTGAGAATGGTCCAGGACGGACCGAAACGTCGTCGTCCCTTCACCTTCTAGTGTGTTGTCTGGTCAATATACTTCAGCCACGTTATTGTGACTCATCGCCTGCATATCCCAACATTGGATATTTCCTCATGGATCCTCTATACCACTTGCTAGAAGCAATGTGAACCTCTCATGTTTTAGCTCAAATCCTTATCCTGATCCTTTCGAAGCACTATATAGTCGTAGTGGCTTGGCGCCTTCTCCTGATAATTTACATCCCTTCATCACTGCAAAAAAAGGAGAACTGCCAGAGAGATGGAAAAGAGTCATTGTAGCCCCTGAATACAAGAGAAAGGATCGAACCCCTGAATTAACAAATGAGCATATCAAACATATATACCATGCAAGGTGGCCCCTACGTGTTAAAAACCATTCTCTGAACCCCCAGCAACCCCCAGCAACCCCCAGCCAACCGCCAGCAACCCCCAGCAACCCCCAGCAACCGCCAGCAACACCCCAGCAACCCTCAGCAACCCCCAGCAACCCTCTGCAACCCCCAGCAACCCCCAGCAACCCCCAGCAACCCCAGCAACACCCCAGCACCCTCAGCCCCCAGCCCCCAGCAACCCTCTGCAACCCCCAGCAACCCCCAGCA
>NW_025552226.1:0-46022 GCF_020424385.1 Procambarus clarkii
GTGTGTGTGTGTGTGTGTGTGTGTGTGTACTCACCTAATTGTACTCACCTAATTGTGTTTGCGGGGGTTGAGCTCTGGCTCTTTGGTCCCGCCTCTCAACCGTCAATCAACTGGTGTACAGATTCCTGAGCCTACTGGGCTCTATCATATCTACATTTGAAACTGTGTATGGAGTCAGCCTCCACCACATCACTTCCTAGTGCATTCCATTTACTAACTACTCTGACACTGAAAAAGTTCTTTCTAATGTCTCTGTGGCTCATTTGGGTACTCAGCTTCCACCTGTGTCCCCTTGTTCGCGTCCCTCCAGTGTTGAATAGTTCATCCTTGTTTACCCGGTCGATTCCCCTGAGGATTTTGTAGGTTGTGATCATGTCCCCCTTACTCTTCTGTCTTCCAGTGTCGTAAGGTGCATTTCCCGCAGCCTTTCCTCATAACTCATGCCTCTTAGTTCTGGGACTAGTCTAGTAGCATACCTTTGGACTTTTTCCAGCTTCGTCTTGTGCTTGACAAGGTACGGGCTCCATGCTGGGGCCGCATACTCCAGGATTGGTCTTACATATGTTGTGTACAAGATTCTGAATGATTCCTTACACAGGTTCCTGAACGCCGTTCTGATGTTAGCCAGCCTCGCATATGCCGCAGACGTTATTCTCTTTATGTGGGCTTCAGGAGACAGGTTTGGTGTGATATCAACTCCTAGATCTTTCTCTCTGTCTGTTTCATTAAGTACTTCATCTCCTATTCTGTATCCTGTGTCTGGCCTCCTGTTTCCACTGCCTAGTTTCATTACTTTGCATTTACTCGGGTTGAACTTCAACAGCCATTTGTTGGACCATTCACTCAGTCTATCTAGGTCATCTTGTAGCCTCCTACTATCATCCTCTGTTTCAATCCTCCTCATAATTTTTGCATCGTCGGCAAACATTGAGAGGAACGAATCTATACCCTCTGGGAGATCATTTACATATACCAGAAACAGTATAGGTCCAAGGACTGACCCCTGCGGGACTCCACTTGTAACGTCTCGCCAATCTGAGACCTCACCCCTCACACAGACTCGTTGTCTCCTGTTGCTTAGGTACTCCTCTATCCACCGGAGTACCTTCCCTTTCACTCCAGCCTGCGTCTCCAACTTTCGCACTAGCCTCTTGTGTGGCACTGTATCAAAGGCTTTCTGACAGTCCAAAAATATGCAGTCTGCCCACCCTTCTCTTTCTTGCCTTATTTTTGTTGCCTGGTCGTAGAATTCAAGTAACCCTGTGAGGCAGGACCTGCCATCCCTGAAACCATGTTGATGCTGTGTTACAAAGTTCCTTCGCTCCAGATGCTCCACTAGTTTTTTTCGCACAATCTTCTCCATCAGCTTGCATGGTATGCAGGTTAGGGACACAGGCCTGTAGTTCAGTGCCTCCTGTCTATCCCCTTTCTTGTATATCGGGACTACGTTAGCTGCTTTCCAAATATCTGGCAGTTCCCCTGTTGCCAGTGATTTGTTATACACTATGGAGAGTGGTAGGCACAGTTCTCCTGCTCCTTCCTTTAGAACCCAAGGGGAGATTCCATCTGGGCCTGTAGCCTTCGTCACATCCAACTCTAGTAAACACTTCCTTACTTCCCCGCTGGTAATTTCAAACTCTTCCAGTGGTTCCTGGTTAACTATTCCCTCACTTACCTCTGGAATTTCTCCTTGCTCTAAGGTGAAGACCTCCTGGAATTTCTTATTCAATTCCTCACACACTTCCTTGTCATTTGTAGTGAATCCTTCTGCCCCTATCCTTAATTTCATAACCTGTTCCTTTACTGTTGTTTTTCTCCTGATGTGGCTATGCAACAATTTAGGCTGAGTCTTTGCCTTGCTTGCGATGTCATTTTCGTATTGTCTTTCTGCCTCTCTTCTCATCCTGACATATTCATTCCTGGCATTCTGGTATCTTTCTCTGTTCTCCAGTGTCCTGTTATTCCTATAGTTTCTCCATGCCCTTTTACTTTGCTGCTTAGCTAGCCTACTTCTCTGATTAAACCAAGGGTTTCTCATTTTCATTTCTCTGTTTTCCTTTTGGACTGGGACAAACTTGTTTGCTGCGTCCTTGCACTTATGCGTGATGTAATCCATCATATCTTGGGCCGTCTTTCCCCTGAGCTCTGTTTCCCATGCTATATCTGTTAGGAATTTTCTTATTCCCTCATAGTTTCCCTTTCGTTATGCTAACCTTTTGGTTTCGGTATCCCTCCGAATGTGTGTGTGTGTGTGTGTGTGTGTGTGTGTTTACTAGTTGTGTTTTTGCGGGGGTTGAGCTTTGCTCTTTCGGCCCGCCTCTCAACTCTCTCTCTGCCTCTGTGTGTGTGTGTGTGTGTGTGCGTGTGTGTGTGTGTGTGTGTGTGTGTGTGTGTGTGTGTGTGTGTGTGTGTGTGTGTGTGTGTGTGTGTGTGTGTGTGTGTGTGTGTGTGTGTGTGTGTGTGTGTGTGTGTGTGTGTGTGTGTGTGTGTGTGTGTGTGTGTGTGTGTGTGTGTGTGTGTGTGTGTGTGTGTGTGTGTGTGTGAGTGTGTGTGTGAGTGCGTATAAGCATATCGTTATAATTACCCCTTTTAAAATCAACGTCTTGAGAAGCATGGACTATGTATCTCATTCCCAGTAAATATTATATTTTAGTTTTAATCAGTCCGAGCAAGATAGAAAGATTACTCCAATAAGGTGTGTCCGGCAGAGTCTACCAGGAGGTCTTCCGCTTCAGTGAACCCCCTCCTTGGCGGCGCCTTCCTTGGAAGACATCCGGAGTTTAATATTGGCTGCCGGCAAACGATATCCATTTCCTGAGAAATTTCTGCTATTTTTCTTGACATATTGAGTGTTTTCCTGACTGTCTTTACAAATTTTGTTTGTTGGTTTGTCTGGCCATATTGTCTAATTCTTGCTATACATTTTTGTTATTTTTCATCATTATCCCGTACTTAAGAACAGGGACTAGGAGAGCCAGGTTAGGAGTATATACTCTAGGAATGTATTCCCCCAAGACAGCATTTCCTGACAAGCCTTTAAATTCCTACAGAGTTTCGGATGCGTTATTTGGCAGAATGAAAAGTTTGGCTCGAATCACTTCCCGTTGCTTTAATCAGCCTTTTTTGGTAATAAAGCAGATCTTCTGGTCGATTTTATCTTCCTCTTTTATAAAAAATATCTTTAAACACTTTACCAACGGTAAATAATGGAAATAGTTAAATAAATCGAAGAAATTAAGGTAAAACAACAAAATATGTTAAAAATTGTCACACACGTGTAATCAATTCGTTCAGAATTTTCACTAAAACAACACAAGTGTGTGTGTGTGTGTTTACTAGTTGTGTTTACTAGTTGTGTTTACTAGTTGTGTTTTTGCGGGGGTTGAGCTTTGCTCTTTCGGCCCGCCTCTCAACTGTCAATCAACTGTTTACTAACTAACTACTAACTTACTACTTTTTTTTTTTTTTTTTTTTCCCACACCACACACACACCCCAGGAAGCAGCCCGTGACAGCTGACTAACTCCCAGGTACCTATTTACTGCTAGGTAACAGGGGCACTTAGGGTGAAAGAAACTTTGCCCATTTGTTTCTGCCTCGTGCGGGAATCGAACCCGCGCCACAGAATTACGAGTCCTGCGCGCTATCCACCAGGCTACGAGGCCCCCTCGTAGCCTGTGTGTGTGTGTGTGTGTGTGTGTGTGTGTGTGTGTGTGTGTGTGTGTGTGTGTGTGTGTGTGTGTGTGTGTGTGTGTGTGTGTGTATTTACTATCTGTGCGTGCAGAATCGAGCTATTAGCTCTTGGAGCCTGCCTTTCTAACCAATCTCTTTTCCTCAATTATATCTACCACTATCTATTATCTACTATACTACTATAGGAACTACTATATCTATTATACACACTCACACACACACACACACACACACACACACACACAAACACACACACTACCTCGGGGGCCTGGTAGCCTGGTGGATAGCATGCAGGACTCGTAATTCTGTGGCGCGGGTTCGATTCCCGCACCTGGCAGAAACAAATGGGCAAAGTTTCTTTCACCCTAAATCCCCCTGTTACCTAGCAGTAAAAAGGTACCTTTTAACTGCTAGGGCTGCTTTCTGGGGTGTGTGTGTGTGGTAGAGAGAAAAAAAGTAGTTAGTAAACAGTTGATTGACAGTTGAGAGGCGGGCCGAAAGAGCAAAGCTCAACCCCCGCAAACACAACTAGGTGAATGCAACTACGTGAATACAACTAGGTGAATACACACACACACACACACACACACACACACACACACACACACACACACACACACACACACACACACACACACACACACACCCTTTTCTGTAATCAAGTCTCCTTTCCCGGACCTCTTGTCCTTTGGTCACAATTTTAAGCATGTAGTCATGTAGTCGAAGACTAGGACACAATGGTCACTAGCTCCTAGTGGTATTTCATGTTCCAACTGCTCGATGTCTTCTACATTCATTTTCACCCAGAATGTAGAAGACATCAAGCAGTTGGAACATGAAATACCACTAGGAGCTAGTGACCATTGTATCCTAGTCTTTGACTACATGATGGAGCTTAAAATTGTGACCAAAGGACAAGAGGTCCGGGAAAGGAGACTTGATTACAGAAAAGGGGACTACAGAAGGATAAGGGACTATACCTGGGAGAAGTGCAGTGGGAGGAAGAACTTAGAGGAAAAACAATGCAAGGTATGATGAACCAAGTCATATTGAAATGCAAGGAGGCTGAAGAGAGATTTATTCCAACAATAAAGGAAAAAAGCAGGAGGGAATATAATAACCCATGGTTTAATAGACAGCGTCAGGAAGCGAAGGTGAGAAGCAGGAGGGAGTGGAGGAAGTACAGAAGACAAAGGACAGAGGACAACAGGATTAGATGTAACAGAGCTAGGAATGATTACATTAACATAAGACGAGTGTCGGAAAGAAATTATGAGAATGATATTGCAGTCAAAGCGAAAAAGCAACCTAAATTACTACATAGCCATATAAGAAGGAAGATGTCGGTAAATGACCAAGTGACAAGACTGAGGAAAACAGAAGGGGCATATACAGAAAGCGACAAGGAAATCTGCGAGGTACTGAATGCAAAATTCCATGGAGTGTTCACAACCGAGCCTGAGCAGCTCCCATTGTTAGAAGAGATTACCCAAGATGAAAGACTATCAGATATAGAGGTGACAGCAGAGGATGTAATGAAACAGTTGACAACACTGGATGCAAATAAAGCTGTTGGACCAGACAAAGTATCACCGTGGATACTTAAAGAGGCAGCGCAGGCTCTCAGCGTGCCTCCGGCAATGATCTTTAATGAGTCACTTATGTCGGGAGAATTGCCCAGTTGCTGGAAAGAGGCAAATGTCGTAACGATTTTCAAAATAGGTGATAGGGAGGAGGCACTTAACTACAGACCCGTATCACTGACAAGCATCCCCTGCAAAATACTTTAAAGAATAATTAGGCTAAGACTTGTTGAGCACCTGGAGAGCATTGCGTTTGTAAACAAGCACCAACATGGGTTCTGGACAGGGAAATCATGCCTAACAAACCTTTTAGAATTCTATGATAAAGTAACAAGGATAAGGCAGGACAGAAAAGGCTGGGCAGACTGCATATTTCTTGACTGCCAAAAGGCCTTTGATACGGTACCGCACATGAGACTGCTATACAAACTTGAGAGGCAGGCAGGAGTAAGCGGAAAGGCCCTAGTATGGGTGAAGAACTACCTAACAGGAAGGAGCCAGAGGGTAATGATAAGGGGCCAGAAGTCAGACTGGCGAACAGTAACAAGTGGAGTACCTCAAGGATCGGTGCTGGGACCAATCCTCTTTCTAATTTACGTAAATGATATGTTTACAGGAGTGGAATCATACATGTCAATGTTTGCGGATGACGCAAAATTAATGAGAAGAGTTGTGACAGACGAGGATTGTAGGATCCTCCAAGAGGACTTAAACAGGCTGCAGTTTAACACCAGTAAATGTAAAGTTATGGAAATGGGATCAGGTGACAGGAGACCAAAGGGACAGTACACAATGAAGGGGAACAGCCTACCTGTAACGATTCGAGAAAGAGACCTGGGAGTGGATGTGACACCTAATCTAACTCCTGAGGCACATATAAATAGGATAACGACAGCAGCGTACTCTACACTGGCGAAAATTAGAACTTCATTCAGAAACCTAAATGAGGAGGCTTTTAGGGCGCTTTACACTGCCTACGTGAGACCCGTCTTAGAGTATGCCGCGCCATCATGGAGCCCCCACCTGAAGAAACACATAAAGAAACTGGAGAAGGTTCAGAGGTTTGCGGTCCTCGACCAGGCCTCCACCCCCAGGAAGCAGCCCGTGACAGCTGACTAACACCCAGGTACCTATTTTACTGCTAGGTAACAGGGGCATAGGGTGAAAGAAACTCTGCCCATTGTTTCTCGCCGGGGCCTGTGATCGAACCCAGGACCACAGGATCACAAGTCCGGGGTGCTGTCCGCTCGGCCAACCGGCTCCCCGGATGCGGCCAGACATCTCACGAGTGATACATGGAGCGCCAGTAAGCCTACTCCTCGCACTGTAGGCCTCGTAGTTGTTGTTGCTTAAGCAGCAGGTTAAGAGCAGGTCCTCCACAGCCCTTGTAGGCCGCCTGGGCCCTGCTGGATGCTCCACGCCTCTCTCTGAGGCTAAGTATCCATCACTTACCTTATAATGCTCTGAAGTATCAAGAGATATTCTTCGGTGATATTCTACAGCTCCTAAGAATAAGAGACATTCTACAGCTACAGAGAATGATAAACATTATACGGCTCCGAAAAATAAGAGACGTTCTACAGTTGTTAATTAAAATTAAGAAATTTTCTACAGGTCCGGAGATTACGAGACATTCAACAGCTCCAGGGAATAAGAGACATTCTACAGCTCCAGAAAATAAGAGACATTCTACAGCTCCTAAGAATAAGAGACATTCACAAAAATCACACTAACGGGATTTATATCAAAGTAGAAAATCCACCAGGGCTGTGAGGTGGGCCCGAACCTTCGACCCCAGCATTGCCAAGTCACACACTCAACGGCTGACTTTGTAAAAGTCATACAACCGGATTTCTGATGAAATCACAGGCAGTCTGGTGGGCCCTTACTTTTTTACAAGTCAATGGTGGTCTTGTGGTAGCGATCGCAGCTTGGCAATGACTTGGTCGAAGGTTTGTGACCACCTATTGTGGGAAAACTAACCAGTGATTTATAAATTTATTTTTATTTAAACTTTAGTTATTTTAATTTATTTTAAACTAGTTGTATCCGGCCATGCGTTGCTGTGGGCGTTGCTGTGGGCGTTGCTGTGGGCGTTGTTGTGGGCGTTGCTGTGGGCGTTGCTGTGGGCGTTGCTGTGGGCGTTGCTGTGGGCGTTGCTGAGCCACAGCACCTCCCCCTGTCCCCCCCCCCTCCCATCATTTCAACCATTTCCCACTCCCCCGTTCCCTCGTCCTCCCCACCATCCCCCACTCCCTCGTCCCCCCACTTCCTCCCCACCATCCCCCACACCAGTTGATTCATCCACTCCACCATCCCCCACTCCCTCGTTCGATGCGTTCCCAAATGATATGATGTTCCCATCAAAAAAAATAGTAGCATCAAATGATCTGATGTTCCCATCACTGAAAAATAAGAATAGTTAAAAAAATGAAATGAAAAAATGAAAAAAATAAAAAAAGTAAACTACACCCCCAAAATGAACGGTATGGTAAACAACACAGCTCAATTCCTACGCAATGTCGCACAAAATAATTAAATTAAAATTAAAATAAATCGAAATCTATGAAAATTTAATATATCAATGCAATCCAAAACATTGAAATGGAATCATAACATATTTAGTATAGCGTGTGTTGCCTTTATATGCAACAGATGGCGATTTTTCTAAAATAACATGCTTTTACCTGTTACATGTGTGGCATCCATCTAGTAGGTATATAAAAACACGCACGAATGCGAATGGAACGTTGTGTTAAAATTTCAAAGCAATTGGTGAAGAACTTTCTAAGATTAGCGACTTTGAACAAACGAACATTTTCATATATATTTATAAAGATCAATGTTTAATTATTATTATTGTTAATGAGTGGACTTATGATATATGATTTGTATCACTGATAAACTTCTTGTAGACAAAAATTAGTTTTTTTTATTATATTTTAATCTTACCATAATTAAACGGTAGATTTATTTATTAAAGTATTAATTTAGCTAGTTACAGAGAAAGTGCTATTTCAAGAGCTATACATTTACAGTAAGTCATTACACATTAATGGTAGGTTTTATCGCTAATACATAATAGTTTGACCAATGGAGATAGTCATAGGGTAGCTTCTGTTTATTATTAGTCTTCACAATACACTACTTGTTTCTTCATCTCATATGTCGTTTATCTACTGGAAGCGAAATATGGATACAGTGCAAGGATTTCAGGTAATTTATCCATGGTAATAAGATAGGTTGCCATATCACACAGGGTGAGCTTAGATTTATCTCTAAATGGCTCAGTTTTACTACAATCCAAGATATAGTGTTCGAGTGTGTGTCCCTGTCTTTGTCCACACACTTTACACTTTACTTCATCTAGATCCCTATACAACCCGAACTGCCAGAGATACTTGTAGCCAAGTCTTATACGAGCTGTGACAACATCTGTTAGTCTACTGACTTTGTTACTTGCCCCATACACGTGTTTTGCTTCACACATTTCATTGTGATAAACAATGGACCTGCTAGTTCCAGTTGCACAGTTCTACTTTCTTCAAATTCATCCAGGAGTTCTCGTCTAATGACGTATAATAAATTGAGGTGGATTTTGCTCTAGGACTGGTGGAATTTGCTTTAAATTGGTCTAAACGTTTAGAAAACGAGATGTTGACGACACATGGGGCATCAACCCCCGTTTTCTGGGACCAGATTCACGAAACACTTACGCAAGCACTTACGAACGTGTACATCTTTCCTCAATCTTTGACGGCTTTGGTTACATTTATTAAACAGTTTACAAGCATGAAAACTTCCCATTCAACTGTTGTTATTGTTATAAATAGCCTCCTGGTGCTTCGGAGCTTATTAACTGTTTAATAATTGTAAACAAAGCCACCAAAGATTGAGAACAGATGTACAGGTTCGTAAGTGCTTGCGTAAGTGCTCTCATGAATCTGTCCCCTGGCCCAAAGTCGTTGTTTTCGTTGTCTCTTCCTGACTAACTAAAGTATTTTATTCTGTTACTCGAAGTAATGCAAAGCAACAGCATTGTGTTGTTCCGCATGTTGCATTAGAATTAGAGAGTGTTGTTGGATATTTCCGACACCTATAACCCTTTGTGGATTTTCTCAATGAAAGATATTCTACAGCTTCGGGGAATGTAAGACATTCCACAACTACAGGGAATGTAAGACATTCCACCGCTACAGGGAATGAGAGACATACTACAGCCCATAAGAATGAGAGACATTCTAGAGCTCCTAAAAACAAGAGACATTCCACAGCTCCTGGGGATGAGAGACATACTACAGCGCATAAGAATGAGAGACATTCCTGAGCTCCTAAGAATAAGAGACATTCCACAGCTCCTGCAACAGCACTGTGATCTCCTCAAGGCGCCGTGGTGTCAGAACGTAACAAATGAACGCAGTTACCATCGATCAGCGGATCTGAGGTGTTTTCGCGAATAAATGACACTCGCTTGAAAGAAAAATATGTTTCTCCTCTCCCGATTTTTCACAAGCTGGCTGTACCCGTGAAGACTACCATTATGTTGGCCAGCTGGCTGTACCCGTGAAGACTACCATTATGTTGGCCAGCTGGCTGTACCCGTGAAGACTACCATTATGTTGGCCAGCTGGCTGTACCCGTGAAGACTACCATTATGTTGGCCAGCTGGCTGTACCCGTGAAGACTACCATTATGTTGACCAGCTGGCTGTACCCGTGAAGACTACCATTATGTTGGCCAGCTGGCTGTACCCGCGAAGACTACCATTATGTTGGCCAGCTGGCTGTACCCGTGAAGACTACCATTATGTTGGCCAGCTGGCTGTACCCGTGAAGACTACCATTATGTTGGCCAGCTGGCTGTACCCGTGAAGACTACCATTATGTTGGCCAGCTGGCTGTACCCGTGAAGACTACCATTATGTTGGCCAGCTAGCTGTACCCGTGAAGACTACCATTATGTTGGCCAGCTGGCTGTACCCGTGAAGACTACCATTATGTTGGCCAGCTGGCTGTACCAGTAAAGACTACCATTATGTTGGCCAGCTGGCTGTATCCGTGAAGACTACCATTATGTTGGCCAGCTGGCTGTACCCGTGAAGACTACCATTATGTTGGCCAGCTGGCTGTAACCGTGAAGACTACCATTATGTTGGCCAGCTGGCTGTACCCGTGAAGACTACCATTATGTTGGCCAGCTGGCTGTACCAGTGAAGACTACCATTATGTTGACCAGCTGGCTGTACCCGTGAAGACTACCATTATGTTGGCCAGCTGGCTGTACCCGCGAAGACTACCATTATGTTGGCCAGCTGGCTGTACCCGTGAAGACTACCATTATGTTGGCCAGCTGGCTGTACCCGTGAAGACTACCATTATGTTGGCCAGCTGGCTGTACCCGTGAAGACTACCATTATGTTGGCCAGCTGGCTGTACCCGTGAAGACTACCATTATGTTGGCCAGCTAGCTGTACCCGTGAAGACTACCATTATGTTGGCCAGCTGGCTGTACCCGTGAAGACTACCATTATGTTGGCCAGCTGGCTGTACCAGTAAAGACTACCATTATGTTGGCCAGCTGGCTGTATCCGTGAAGACTACCATTATGTTGGCCAGCTGGCTGTACCCGTGAAGACTACCATTATGTTGGCCAGCTGGCTGTAACCGTGAAGACTACCATTATGTTGGCCAGCTGGCTGTACCCGTGAAGACTACCATTATGTTGGCCAGCTGGCTGTACCAGTGAAGACTACCATGTTGGCCAGCTGGCTGTACCAGTGAAGACTACCATTATGTTGGCCAGCTGGCTGTACCAGTGAAGACTAATATGTTGGCCAGCTGGCTGTACCCGTGAAGACTACCATTATGTTGGCCAGCTGGCTGTACCCGTGAAGACTACCATTATGTTGGCCAGCTGGCTGTACCCGTGAAGACTACCATTATGTTGGCCAGCTGGCTGTACCAGTGAAGACTACCATGTTGGCCAGCTGGCTGTACCCGTGAAGACTAACATGTTGGCCAGCTGGCTGTACCCGTGAAGACTACCATTATGTTGGCCAGCTGGCTGTACCCGTGTAGACTACCATTATGTTGGCCAGCTGGCTGTACCCGTGAAGACTAACATGTTGGCCAGCTGGCTGTACCAGTGAAGACTACCATTATGTTGGCCAGCTGGCTGTACCCGTGAAGACTACCATTATGTTGGCCAGCTGGCTGTACCAGTGAAGACTACCATTATGTTGGCCAGCTGGCTGTACCCGTGAAGACTACCATGTTGGCCAGCTGGCTGTACCCGTGAAGACTACCATGTTGGCCAGCTGGCTGTACCCGTGAAGACTAACATGGTGGCCAGCTGGCTGTACCAGTGAAGACTACCATTATGTTGGCCAGCTGGCTGTACCAGTGAAGACTAACATGTTGGCCAGCTGGCTGTACCCGTGAAGACTACCATTATGTTGGCCAGCTGGCTGTACCAGTGAAGACTACCATGTTGGCCAGCTGGCTGTACCCGTGAAGACTAACATGTTGGCCAGCTGGCTGTACCAGTGAAGACTACCATGTAGGCCACCTGGCTGTATCAGTGAAGACTAACATGTTGGCCACCTGGCTGTATCAATGAAGACTACCATGTTGGCCAGCTGGTTGTACCAGTGAAGACTAACATGTTGGCCAGCTGGCTGTACCCGTGAAGACTACCATGTTGGCCAGCTGGCTGTACCCGTGAAGACTAACATGTTGGCCAGCTGGTTGTACCAGTGAAGACTACCATGTTGGCCACCTGGCTGTATCAGTGAAGACTAACATGTTGGCCACCTGGCTGTATCAGTGAAGACTACCATGTTGGCCAGGTGGTTGTACCAGTGAAGACTAATATGTTGGCCACCTGGCTGTATCAGTGAAGACTACCATTATGTTGGCCACCTGGCTGTATCAGTGAAGACTACCATTATGTTGGCCACCTGGCTGTATCAGTGAAGACTACCATGTTGGCCAGCTGGTTGTACCAGTGAAGACTATCATGTTGGCCACCTGGCTGTATCAGTGAAGACTAACATGTTGGCCAGCTAGCTGTACCAGTGAAGACTACCATTATGTTGGCCAGCTGGCTGTACCAGTGAAGACTACCATGTTGGCCACCTGGCTGTATCAGTGAAGACTAACATGTTGGCCAGCTGGTTGTACCAGTGAAGACTAACATGTTGGCCACCTGGTTGTACCAGTGAAGACTACCATGTTGGGCAGCTGGTTGTATCAGTGAAGACTACCATTATGTTGGCCACCTGGCTGTACCCGTGAAGACTACCATTATGTTAGCCAGCTGGCTGTACCCGTGAAGACTACCATTATGTTGGCCAGCTGGCTGTACCCGTGAAGACTACCATTATGTTGGCCAGCTGGCTGTACCCGTGAAGACTACCATTATGTTGGCCAGCTGGCTGTACCCGTGAAGACTACCATTATGTTGGCCAGCTGGCTGTACCCGTGAAGACTACCATTATGTTGGCCAGCTGGCTGTACCCGTGAAGACTACCATTATGTTGGCCAGCTGGCTGTACCCGTGAAGACTACCATTATGTTGGCCAGCTGGCTGTACCCGTGAAGACTACCATTATGTTGGCCAGCTGGCTGTACCCGTGAAGACTACCATTATGTTGGCCAGCTGGCTGTACCCGTGAAGACTACCATTATGTTGGCCAGCTAGCTGTACCCGTGAAGACTACCATTATGTTGGTCAGCTGGCTGTACCCGTGAAGACTACCATTATGCTGGCCAGCTGGCTGTATCCGTGAAGACTACCATTATGTTGGCCAGCTGGCTGTACCCGTGAAGACTAACATGTTGGCCAGCTGGCTGTACCAGTGAAGACTTACATGTTGGCCAGCTGGCTGTACCCGTGAAGACTACCATTATGTTGGCCAGCTGGCTGTACCCGTGAAGACTACCATTATGTTGGCCAGCTGGCTGTACCCGTGAAGACTAACATGTTGGCCAGCTGGCTGTACCAGTGAAGACTAACATGTTGGCCAGCTGGTTGTACCAGTGAAGACTAACATGTTGGCCAGCTGGTTGTACCAGTGAAGACTACCATGTTAGCCAGCTGGCTGTACCAGTGAAGACTACAATGTTGGCCAGCTGGCTGTACCCGTGAAGACTAACATGTTGGCCAGCTGGCTGTACCCGTGAAGACTACCATTATGTTGGCCAGCTGGCTGTACCCGTGAAGACTACCATTATGTTGGCCAGCTGGCTGTACCCGTGAAGACTACCATTATGTTGGCCAGCTGGCTGTACCAGTGAAGACTAACATCTTGGCCAGCTGGCTGTACCCGTGAAGACTACCATTATGTTGGCCAGCTGGCTGTACCCGTGAAGACTACCATTATGTTGGCCAGCTGGCTGTACCCGTGAAGACTACCATTATGTTGGCCAGCTGGCTGTACCCGTGAAGACTACCATTATGTTGGCCAGCTGGCTGTACCCGTGAAGACTACCATTATGTTGGCCAGCTGGCTGTACCAGTGAAGACTAACATGTTGGCCAGCTGGCTGTACCCGTGAAGACTACCATTATGTTGGCCAGCTGGCTGTACCCGTGAAGACTACCATTATGTTGGCCAGCTGGCTGTACCCGTGAAGACTAACATGTTGGCCAGCTGGCTGTACCCGTGAAGACTAACATGTTGGCCAGCTGGCTGTACCCGTGAAGACTACCATTATGTTGGCCAGCTGGCTGTACCAGTGAAGACTACCATTATGTTGGCCAGCTGGCTGTACCCGTGAAGACTAACATGTTGGCCAGCTGGCTGTACCCGTGAAGACTACCATTATGTTGGCCAGCTGGCTGTACCAGTGAAGACTACCATTATGTTGGCCAGCTGGCTGTACCCGTGAAGACTACCATTATGTTGGCCAGCTGGCTGTACCAGTGAAGACTACCATGTTGGCCAGCTGGCTGTACCCGTGAAGACTAACATGTTGGCCAGCTGGCTGTACCCGTGAAGACTAACATGTTGGCCAGCTGGCTGTACCCGTGAAGACTAACATGTTGGCCAGCTGGCTGTACCCGTGAAGACTACCATTATGTTGGCCAGCTGACTGTACCAGTGAAGACTACCATTATGTTGGCCAGCTGGCTGTACCAGTGAAGACTACCATGTTGGCCAGCTGGCTGTACCCGTGAAGACTAACATGTTGGCCAGCTGGCTGTACCCGTGAAGACTACCATGTTGGCCAGCTGGCTGTACCAGTGAAGACTACCATTATGTTGGCCAGCTGGCTGTACCAGTGAAGACTACCATGTTGGCCAGCTGGCTGTACCAGTGAAGACTACCATGTTGGCCAGCTGGCTGTACCAGTGAAGACTACCATGTTGGCCAGCTGGCTGTACCAGTGAAGACTACCATGTTGGCCAGCTGGCTGTACCAGTGAAGACTACCATGTTGGCCAGCTGGCTGTACCCGTGAAGACTACCATTATGTTGGCCAGCTGGCTGTACCCGTGAAGACTAACATGTTGGCCAGCTGGCTGTACCCGTGAAGACTACCATTATGTTGGCCAGCTGGCTGTACCAGTGAAGACTACCATTATGTTGGCCAGCTGGTTGTACCCGTGAAGACTACCATTATGTTGGCCAGCTGGCTGTACCAGAGAAGACTACCATGTTGGCCAGCTGGCTGTACCCGTGAAGACTAACATGTTGGCCAGCTGGCTGTACCCGTGAAGACTAACATGTTGGCCAGCTGGCTGTACCCGTGAAGACTAACATGTTGGCCAGCTGGCTGTACCCGTGAAGACTACCATTATGTTGGCCAGCTGGCTGTACCAGTGAAGACTACCATTATGTTGGCCAGCTGGCTGTACCAGTGAAGACTACCATGTTGGCCAGCTGGCTGTACCCGTGAAGACTAACATGTTGGCCAGCTGGCTGTACCCGTGAAGACTACCATGTTGGCCAGCTGGCTTTACCAGTGAAGACTACCATTATGTTGGCCAGCTGGCTGTACCAGTGAAGACTACCATGTTGGCCAGCTGGCTGTACCAGTGAAGACTACCATGTTGGCCAGCTGGCTGTACCAGTGAAGACTACCATGTTGGCCAGCTGGCTGTACCAGTGAAGACTACCATGTTGGCCAGCTGGCTGTACCAGTGAAGACTACCATGTTGGCCAGCTGGCTGTACCCGTGAAGACTACCATTATGTTGGCCAGCTGGCTGTACCCGTGAAGACTAACATGTTGGCCAGCTGGCTGTACCCGTGAAGACTAACATGTTGGCCAGCTGGCTGTACCCGTGAAGACTACCATTATGTTGGCCAGCTGGCTGTACCAGTGAAGACTACCATGTTGGCCAGCTGGCTGTACCAGTGAAGACTACCATTATGTTGGCCAGCTGGCTGTACCCGTGAAGACTAACATGTTGGCCAGCTGGCTGTACCCGTGAAGACTACCATTATGTTGACCAGCTGGCTGTACCAGTGAAGACTACCATTATGTTGGCCAGCTGGCTGTACCCGTGAAGACTACCATTATGTTGGCCAGCTGGCTGTACCAGTGAAGACTACCATGTTGGCCAGCTGGCTGTACCCGTGAAGACTAACATGTTGGCCAGCTGGCTGTACCCGTGAAGACTAACATGTTGGCCAGCTGGCTGTACCCGTGAAGACTAACATGTTGGCCAGCTGGCTGTACCCGTGAAGACTACCATTATGTTGGCCAGCTGGCTGTACCAGTGAAGACTACCATTATGTTGGCCAGCTGGCTGTACCAGTGAAGACTACCATGTTGGCCAGCTGGCTGTACCCGTGAAGACTAACATGTTGGCCAGCTGGCTGTACCCGTGAAGACTACCATGTTGGCCAGCTGGCTGTACCAGTGAAGACTACCATTATGTTGGCCAGCTGGCTGTACCAGTGAAGACTACCATGTTGGCCAGCTGGCTGTACCCGTGAAGACTACCATGTTGGCCAGCTGGCTGTACCCGTGAAGACTACCATGTTGGCCAGCTGGCTGTACCCCGTGAAGACTACCATGTTGGCCAGCTGGCTGTACCCGTGAAGACTACCATGTTGGCCAGCTGGCTGTACCCGTGAAGACTACCATGTTGGCCAGCTGGCTGTACCCGTGAAGACTACCATTATGTTGGCCAGCTGGCTGTACCCGTGAAGACTACCATGTTGGCCAGCTGGCTGTACCAGTGAAGACTACCATGTTGGCCAGCTGGCTGTACCAGTGAAGACTTCATCACTTGAAATCCAGACTCCAGCGATATAATAACATGTATAGGCCTTAGCTGAGTGGTTGTAATGGCCTGTATGGGCTTGATATTATTCTTCCATCAGATTAGGATGTGGCCCATGTGCCTCAGGGTGCATAAAATGGCGGCCTAGCACAGAGGTGTTGGTGTACAGGTAGAGTAACAAGAAACATCACTGTGGGCCAGCTCAGCTTGCAATTACTCCCAATCACATATTACCTGTAAAAAGTTAAGGCTGTAAGAATTGTTCATTAACACGTGACATGGAGTATTTATGTGTGTAGTAAAGAGTAAACTCACTTTGTGGTTTTGGTATGTGTTACGAACCCGACTCCATTGTCGGAGCAAGGAGCAGCGACGTCAATTCCATCTGTGAGTCTGCTCCTGAAACCCCCACAAAATGGACAACGCCATCTAGCGGTGGCAGGATGATACCAGCAAAAGGCGGTCGATTCCTGTCCTAGTCAGCTCGAGAGGTAGCTGGTGCTGACCTCTGGTGAGGTGGCGCCTAGAAAATCAGCGCCATCTATTGTAGGAGTTGTATGTCTATGTCAGAGTCAGTAAGTGGTATTTCCTAGTGTCCCATATACTGACCAGTTTACTGATGACGTGTCTGTATTCACAGATGCGACGTAGGGTTGCGGTGGTACGGGGACAGTCAGTCTACCCAGGGCAGCCTATTATCTCTCTACTCCATTCTGCTTTACGTGAGTAGTGAGCCGCCGCCGAAGAGGAACTGAGTAGTATCTGCTGTCTGCCTGTGAAGTGGCAGTGACAGAATTCGGAGTATCCCGGGACTGGCTAGAGGAAGAGACGCCCGACAGTGAGGTGCTACGGAGGAGTGTAACTAGCTAGATGCAAGAAGCTCCTGCCAGGGGTTCGCTACCCTTGTATTTGTTCGTGTAGAGACCCAGCAGCGCGAGGCTGAAGTTCTCTGCCAGCACCAGGCTGGAGAGTGATTGTGGGCGTTCACAAGGAGCACCTAGTGAGACTGTAGACAGGCTGGCCCATGGCTAGGGTAGACTCGTTGGTGTTTCCCAGTACTGGTTGAGGACGGTACTGTGTGTTGAGGAAACACGGAAGTTGACAAGGCTGCATTTTATGAGCATCGAGGAGCGCTTAGTGTCCTATGAGAGTGACACATGTGTATATATCTGTGTAGTAATACTTCCTTTATGATTATATTTAAGGTGATGGGAAAGTGATTATATGTGAATATATTGATAATTGATGAAGTGTCGTACTCAATGCACCACCCCCATTGTGTTTTACTTGCATTACCGAGCTCACTCCTTGAAAGCCACTACTAACTTGGGGTTGGATACCAGAACTTTAGTCCCTCTAGCAAACACGGTTGCGACCCATTGTGGCCGTAACAGTATGCTCATAACCGGCTACCTATCAAGTATTACATAGTGCACACTACTAATAAAAGAATATATGACAGTCTGATACTCAAGCACTCCTGTTGTTGTAGAGGCTTCTGTGGCAGTTACTAGGATACAGTAAGTTGTCTATCGTGCGTGATGCGCTCTCTCTGTTTCGTGTGTGTGAGTGTTTACTAGTTCCAGTGTGTACATGTCCTGCTCCTCTCTCAGCTGGGTTCCAAAAATGTTCCCTCAATATTATGTGTATAATTTACGGTAGCAAGGCAGCTAAGCTATATTTTTACGGCTAATAATATTTATTCAGTTCTAGTGAATACTATTTTATTAAGTATAAACACTAGACTGTGTTATAAAGAATAATTAGAGTCTTATATTTACGTGTAGTGAAAATACGTCATGTTGTGATAACGTCACGGAATCTCATTCTCTTTTTAATGGGGTAACTATGTTATTATAAGTGTCGGATTTCCGACATCGGGCACTAGTCTGGTGGCAAACCTCTGAGCCTTCTCTAATTTAGTTTTATGCTTGACGAGATCTGGACTCCATGCTGGAGCTGCATACTCCAGGATTTTTCTGACATACGTGGTATACAAT
The DNA here is from genome assembly GCF_020424385.1 of Procambarus clarkii. Taxonomy (NCBI): domain Eukaryota; kingdom Metazoa; phylum Arthropoda; class Malacostraca; order Decapoda; family Cambaridae; genus Procambarus; species Procambarus clarkii. The sequence goes on from NW_025552226.1 coordinate 18,511, forward strand.
GTTCTGAAATAATTCTTACAAGAGTTTCTAAAGGCCGTTCTTATTTGGCTTACCTAGTATATCCCGCTTAGGTGATCCTCTTGATGTGGGCTTCGAGGGACAGGTCTGGCGTGATATCAACCCCCAGGTCTTGATATCACGGGTGCTCACAGTGACCCAGTATGTGGGTCACTGTGTATGTGAACGGGGTTGGATGTGAGGGGTGGGGAGGGGTTAGCTGTGTATATGTGTGTTGTTGTTGTGTGTGTGTGTGCGGGAGTTGAACTTTGGCTCTTTGGTCTCGCCTTTCACCTGTTAATCAAGTGGGACACACAAACACACTCACACACACACACACACACACACACACACACACACACACAGGTCAGACAGCCGCGGAAGTCAGAAGGGTCTGGGAAGCTCTTGCGTAGCTAGTGAATTGGGGGGAATAATCAGTGTATATGCGTATATGAGTGTATAGGAGTGATTGAATAACTAGTAAGCTCACTCAAACCACAAGAAAGTGAAGAAAAACAGTAGAAACAGCACCACTGAAAATAAGTGCTGAGTACATCGTGGTATTGTGAAATTGTGGAGCCGAAATTGTGGAGCCGGAGCCTTACTAGTGACCTCACCAGCTGTGACCTTACCAGCTGTGACGCAAGGACGCAGCGACCACACATCTTGACCAGCCGCTTGGAGTACTTTCTCGCCTGTTTTTGCTGCAGATTGTGCAAGGTATTGAGGAGCGCATTTTTGGCTAGGTTGTTACTGCAATGACAAGATCAGATTGGAGCAGGAATGGCAGGAAACGAGGTGGATATCAGCCGCCGGGTTGGACCTTACAATTGTACCAAGAATAGACCTGTTCTGGTGCAGTTCTCCAATGAGGTGGTGGTGGAGTACATAATGAGGAACAAGCATTTACTCAGAGGAAATGAAACCCAGTACAATGTGTTTATTGAGAGGTTTATGAAGAAAGATGAGCAAATAGCCCACAAGGATAGATGGCAAGCACGACACCGAACTAGCCTCTCAGGTAGTCTCACCTCCCAGGTCACATCACAGGTCACCTCCCAGGCCACCTCCCACGGTCGCCTCCCAGGTCGCATCCTCCCCAACTCAGCCCTCCTATACCTCACCCCTGTCTCAGCCCCCCAAAACTCCCCTGCTTCATCACCCCAAAACCCCCCTGTCCCTTCCACATTTGCACCTCCCCAACGATTCCCCTGCCCCTGCTACATCACACCTGTCACCGACCCCAGTGGGTCAAGCCATGCCCTCCCTAAACCCACCTTCCCATCCCCCCCTCCCCTACTACCCCTTCCTACTCCCCTGCCCCTTCTACCTCATTGCCTTCAATTCCATCTACTCCATCCCAGCTTCCACTGCACCCCTCTTACACTCACCCCCAAACCCCACCCAACCCTCACCCCTCCTATGCACCTCCAGCCCACATTTAACCCCCTCACCTTGTGACCCCCTAACACCTTCCCCCATCTCCCTCTTCCCCTCTTCTACCCCAAAACCCCCACCTACCCCCGATTCCCCCCTAACTAATACACCCTCTCTTCCACTCCCAGCACCCATGCTCCATTCTCCTCTCAGCCCTCTGCCCTCAATATCCCTCTCCCCCCCCAACCTCTCAACCTCTATCTGACTCTCAGTCTCACTCTATTTCTCAACCTTCCTATGCTATTCAGACCCTCCCTAACTTTCAGACCCATTATGCCCTTCCTACCCCCCTAGATGCCCAGACCCCATTCGCCTACCAGGCACTCCCAGGCACCCCCCTAGCACCCCCCCATTCACCCCCACAGCCCCCACTCGCCCCCCAGACCCCCGGTGAAAGGGGGAACTCTGACACCCGAGTTTCCAAGAAGAGTCTCAAGGTTTGGTACACCAATGCTGATGGGGTAGCCAATAAAGCAGAAGAGATAAAAGAAAGAGTTAGTGAGGCAGACCCAGACATAGCGGCAATAGTGGAAACTAAAATAAATGGCATGATCTCAGATGCAATCTTTCCACAGGGGTACCAGGTGATAAGAAAAGAAAGGACACAGAGACAGGGAGGAGGAGTGGCACTCCTAATAAAGCGGAAATGGAAGTTTGATGAGCTGGAAAATCCGGGTACCAATGAAAGCACGAGCTTCATACAAGGAACTCTGACAGTGGATGGGAAGAAGATTGTAATCTTGATACTCTACAATCCCCCACCAAAGAGTAGAAGGCCCAGGCAGGAGTACGAGGACAGCAACAAGACATGTATAGATGAACTGCAGAAGGCAGCAACTATAGCACATAGAATGAGAGCGAAGCTGCTGGTCATGGGGGACCTAAATCACGGAGAGATAGATTGGGAAACAAGGAATCCCCATGGCGGGGAGGAGACCTGGGGAGCGAAGCTGGTAGACGTTATTGACAGGAATTTCCTAACACAGCATGTGAAGGAAGATACTAGGGAAAGAGGAGGGGATACGCCCAGCCTATTAGATCTCATTTTCACCCAGAATGTAGAAGACATCGAGTAGTTGGAACATGAAATACCACTAGGAGCAAGTGACCATTGTGTCCTAGTCTTTGACTACATGATGGAGCTTAAAATTGTGACCAAAGGACAAGAGGTCCGGGAAAGGAGACTTGATTACAGAAAAGGGGACTACAGAAGGATAAGGGACTACCTGGGAGAAGTGCAGTGGGAGGAAGAACTTAGAGGAAAAACAGTGCAAGGTATGATGAACCAAGTCATATTGAAATGCAAGGAGGCTGAAGAGAGATTTATTCCAACAGTAAAAGAAAAAAAGCAGGAGGGAATATAATAACCCATGGTTTAATAGACAGTGTCAGGAAGCAAAGGTGAGAAGCAGGAGGGAGCGGAGGAAGTACAGAAGACGAAGGACAGAGGACAACAGGATTAGATGTAACAGAGCTAGGAACGATTACATTAACATAAGACAAGTGTCGGAAAGAAATTATGAGAATGATATTGCAGTCAAAGCGAAAAAGCAACCTAAATTACTATATAGCCATATAAGAAGGAAGATGTCGGTAAATGACCAAGTGACAAGACTGAGGAAAACAGAAGGGGCATATACAGAAAGCGACAAGGAAATCTGCGAGGTACTGAATGCAAAATTCCATGGAGTGTTCACAACCGAGCCTGAGCAGCTCCCATTGTTAGAAGTGATTACCCTAGATGAAAGACTATCAGATATAGAGGTGACAACAGAGGAGGTAATGAAACAGTTGACAACACTGGATGCAAATAAAGCTGTTGGACCAGACAAAGTATCACCGTGGATACTTAAAGAGGCAGCGCAGGCTCTCAGCGTGCCTCTGGCAATGATCTTTAATGAGTCACTTATGTCGGGAGAATTGCCCAGTTGCTGGAAGGAGGCAAATGTCATAACGATTTTCAAGAAAGGTGATAGGGAGGAGGCACTTAACTACAGACCCGTATCACTGACAAGCATCCCCTGCAAAATACTTGAAAGAATAATTGTGCTAAGACTTGTTGAGCACCTGGAGAGCATTGGGTTTGTAAACAAGCACCAACATGGGTTCTGGACAGGGAAATCATGCCAACAAACCTTTTAGAATTCTATGATAAAGTAACAAGGATAAGGCAGGACAGAGAAGGCTGGGCAGAATGCATATTTCTTGACTGCCAAAAGGCCTTTGATACAGTACCGCACATGAGACTGCTATACAAACTTGAGAGGCAGACAGGAGTAAGCGGAAAGGCCCTAGTATGGGTGAAGAACTACCTAACAGGAAGGAGCCAGAGGGTAATGGTAAGGGGCCAGAAGTCGGACTGGCGAATAGTAACAAGTGGAGTACCTCAAGGATCGGTGCTGGGACCAATCCTCTTTCTAATTTACGTAAATGATATGTTTACAGGAGTAGAATCATACATGTCAATGTTTGCGGATGACGCAAAATTAATGAGAAGAGTTGTGACAGACGAGGATTGTAGAATCCTCCAAGAGGACTTAAACAGGTTGCAGAGATGGTAAGGGAAATGGCTACTGGAGTTTAACACTAGTAAATGTAAAGTTATGGAAATGGGATCAGGTGATAGGAGACCAATCGGACAGTACACAATGAAGGGGAACAGCCTACCTGTAACGATTCGAGAAAGAGACCTGGGAGTGGATGTGACACCTAATCTAACTCCTGAGGCACATATAAATAGGATAACGACAGCAGCGTACTCTACACTGGCGAAAATTTGAACTTCATTCAGAAACCTAAATGAGGAGGCTTTTAGGGCGCTTTACACTGCCTACGTGAGACCCGTCTTAGAGTATGCCGCGCCATCATGGAGCCCCAACCTGAAGAAACATATAGAAACTGGAGAAGGTTCAGAGGTTTGCGACGAGGCTTGTCCCAGAGTTACGAGGGATGGGATATGAAGAGCGTCTGCAGGAACTGAACCTTACGACACTAGAGAAAAGAAGGGAGAGAGGAGATATGATAGGGACATATAAAATACTCAGGGGAATTGACAAAGTGGAAATAGATGAAATGTTCACACGTAATACTAACAGAACGAGGGGACATGGGTGGAAACTGGAAACTCAGATGAGTCACAGAGATGTTAAGAAGTTTTCTTTTAGCGTGAGAGTAGTGGAAAAATGGAATGCACTTGGGGAACAGGTTGTGGAAGCAAATACTATTCATACTTTTAAAACTAGGTATGATAGGGAAATGGGACAGGAGTCATTGCTGTAAACAACCGATAGCTGGAAAGGCGGGATCCAAGAGTCAATGCTCGATCCTGCAAGCACAAATAGGTTAGTACACACACACACACACACACACACACACACACAATCATCTTTGTGTGTGTGTGGGTGTCTGTGAGAGAGAGTTTCTTTGTGCTTGCTTTCAACATAAAGGAATTGGCCATCTGATCTAGCATATTATGTCAACGTTCCCTCCACTGAGAGCCTCTGATAACAGCTTAAACCAGCCATTATCAACCCAGACGCAAGATATCCACTGTCCTGGAGAGACAGTGGATATCTTGGATAGACAAGATGATGGGTCTTTAATACATGATGGGTCTTTAATACATGATGGGTCTTTGTTTGATACATGATGGGTCTTTGATACATGATGGGTCTTTGATATATGATGGATCTTTGATACATGATGGATCTTTGATACATGATAGGTCTTCGATACATGATGGGTCTTTGATACATGATGGATCTTTGATTCATGATAGGTCTTCCATACATGATGGGTCTTTGTTACATGATGGATCTTTGATACATGATGGATCTTTGATACATGATGTGTCTTTGTTACATGATGGATCTTTGATACATGATGGATCTTTGAAACATGATGGATCTTTGATACATGATAGGTCTTCGATACATGATGGGTCTTTGACACATGATGGGTCTTTGATACATCATAAACCCACTGAACTCTATAGTGTCTTTCATAAGCAATAAATCATGTTCTGTGTCTTTTATAAATTCCTAAACCCTCCACAGTGTCTTATACAATTCCCTGTACATTATATATTCTAACCTGTCTATCATGTCGTCTATAATCCTCTACAGTGTCAATAATTAACCTTGGACACTCTTCAGTGTCTATTTTAAGCCTTGAATCCTCTGCAGCATGCAGATGATGAGTCACAATAACGTGGCTGAAGAGGCGATGACCAAAAAACTCATCAGAAGATGAGGAGACGACGACGACGTTTCAACCTCACACACGACTTGACAATGGTCCTGGTCTTGAGGTTATCTTGAGGTTATCTTGAGGTTATCGGACCGAAACGTTGTCGTTTCTCCATATTCTCATGTGTGGTTTGGTCACCATATCCCCTGCACTATCTTCTATATACCTCGAACCCTCTGAAGTATCTTTTATAAACCATGAACACTTTAAAATATCTTTTATAGACCCTGAGCCCTCTGCAATATCTTCTTCGGATATTGACTAACCAGTCGTGTTAGGTTTGGTTAGGTTAGGTTAGGTTAGGTTAGGTTAGGTTAGGTTAGGTTAGGTTAGGTTAGGTTAGGGAAATTAAACGCCGAGATGCGCCAGTTTCACTTATCATCTGGGATGTGCATTCATCACATTATTGAACTGCTATGATGAGCTCCAGTTTGACCTGTTCATTAGCAGGGGCATATATATAAATATATATATATATTTATATATATATATAAGTAGAAATATAAATATATATATATAAATATATATATATATAAGAAGGAAAGTGAAAAGCCATGCAACCTCTGAAGAGACAACTAACACAACACCTATACCCCCTATTAGACTATTTTACAGGAACTTCTTTTCCACAGCTCATAAAACGGAGGAAAGGGTCCTGAAAGATATTGTTAATAGAAACGTTATCCCTTCAGACAAAAATCAGAGGATACAACTGACGATTTACTATAAAACCAGAAAAACGGCCAGCCTACTCATGAGAAACTCTCCAGACACAAAACAGAACGCTTTAAAAGAGACTAACGTCGTCTATGCCTTCAAATGCCCTCTTGGGGACTGTAAGCTCCAAAAAACCCAGTATATAGGCAAGACAACAACATCTCTTTCTAGGCGTTTAACGATGCATAAGCAACAGGGCTCCATTAAGGAACATATAATCTCTTCCCACAACCAAACCATCGCCAGAGAAATCCTAGTAAACAACACAGAAATCATCGATAGATACAGCGATAGCAGGCGGCTTGACGTTTGCGAGGCACTACACATCAAGAAGTCAACACCAGCAATCAACAGCCAATTATTACACAACTATATTCTACCCACCTCAAGACTCCGCTCCAATATAGAAGCATCAAGAAATATGGACCAATAGGCTTTCTACAAACACTTCTATTCAATATCCATTGTTTCGTGTTCTGTCTTGTGTTGATGAAATTAATACCCTATTAATACCCTTGTTCTGTCTTGTGTTGATGAAATTAATACCCTATTAATACCACATCTTGTTCTGTCTTGTGTTAATGCCACATCACCCCTTCCACCTCACTCAAATGTAGATATAAAATCGGAGATGCGTAAGTTCTATTCAGTTGTGTATTTGTGAACTAAAGTCTTTGAAAATGTAATAAGTTTTACGAAACGCGCTCGTGTCGCGTCAGACTAGAAATAAAAATGAATTTTGGAGAATTGATTTTTGATTTACCTCCAACAGTGAAAAGAAATGTACGAAAGATTGAGAAAATTCGTGTTAGAATTATTAATCTTACTTTTTCGGTCATATTTAATAATATATATATATATATATATATATATATATATATATATATATATATATATATATATATATATATATATATATATATATATATATATATATATATATATATATATATATATATATATATATATATATACAATAATGTTCCTTATCCACCTTTCGGGGCCATGTCTATGAGTCAGAGGGAAGAACCTAGTAAAACGAACTGACAAAAATTGTAATCTCTTTGCCATCAAAATGTATTGGGAACTAATTGATTACAGATGCACTCAAGAAGCCCTGACACAGTGCTCGTCTGGACCCGTCATTCTTGTTAATAGGTTCCAATGTTTCTCTGGTGTTAATAGGTTCCAATGTTTCTCTGGTGTTAATAGGTCCCAATGTTTCTCTGGTGTTAATATGTTCCAATGTTTCTCTGGTGTTAATAGGTTCCAATGTTTCTCTGGTGTTAATAGATTCCAATGTTTCTCTGGTGTTAATAGGTTCCAATGTTTCTCTGGTGTTAATAGGTTCCAATGTTTCTCTGGTGTTAATAGGTCCCAATGTTTCTCTGGTGTTAATATGTTCCAATGTTTCTCTGGTGTTAATAGGTTCCAATGTTTCTCTGGTGTTAATAGGTTCCAATGTTTCTCTGGTGTTAATATATCCAAAGGGTGCTCTGTTGCCTGGATCTCAACTGTAACACATATACATACATTAATCTGCGTATTGTAACAATGCACAACTTTTGAACATATACATACACTAACATACCTACTCTTTATGCTGAGCAACTTAATGCACGTTAAGTCTGTGCATGAAATATAGGGCAAAAGCCGAAGTATATTCTTCCGGCACGTATATGTCCTCATAATAGGTTCTATATTATATTATATATATACTTATTCTTGATTACCACCCAATTCATTAATTATTAATCATCACTTGGCTATCATTCTCTTCTTTATGTGTTCCCATCACCTCACTCGTATCCTCCGTCGGGCCGATGTCATCACCTCTTTCCCAAACCTCCTGCTCCAGAAACCCCATTCCCCCATTCCCCAATTTCCCGCCCACCTTTACTCCAACTATTTCCCAACTCTCTCTCCCCCCCCCCCTCCCATCCCCCCCAGCCTTCGTCAATCAGGGTGAAACCTGACCTCTTCTAACATAATTTTCCAAATGGCCTCTAGATTGTCACCCAAGTTGATTTCCTGCCTCCATCTCTTCCGTCCCGACCCCACTCTCTCTCTCTCTCTCTCTCTCTCTCTCTCTCTCTCTCTCTCTCTCTCTCTCTCTCTCTCTCTCTCTCTCTCTCTCTCTCTCTCTCTCTCTCTCTCTCTCTCTCTCTCTCTCTCTCTCTCTCTCTCTCTCCCTCACGCCCCCATCATCAACCCTGGCTATCAACACAGCCGTCAGCTCCATTATGGACGTGCAACTCACCCACATTGAATTTCTCCTCACCACGTCAAGCCTCACATTCTCATTTGGATGGTCGTCCTCACTTCCTCCTCTCTTGGGTGGTCGTCCTCAGTTCCTCCTCTCTTGGGTGGTAGTCCTCAGTTCCTCCTCTCTAGGGTGGTCGTCCTCAGTTCCTCCTCTCTTGGGTGGTCGTCCTTAGTTCCTCCTCTCTAGGGTGGTCGTCCTCAGTTCCTCCTCTCTGGATGGTCTGACCTACAGCCTTCCTGGGATGGTCTGACTAACATCTTCACTTGGATGGTCTGACTAACATCTTCACTTGAATGGTCTGACCAACATCTTCTCTTGGATGGTCTGACTAACATCTTCACTTGGATGGTCTGACTAACATCTTCACTTGAACGGTCTGACCAACATCTTCTCTTGGATGGTCTGACTAACATCTTCACTTGAATGGTCTGACCAACATCTTCTCTTGGATGGTCTGACTAACATCTTCACTTGGATGGTCTGACCAACATCTTCACTTGGATGGTCTGACCAACATCTTCACTTGGATGGTCTGACTAACATCTTCTCTTGGATGGTCTGAGCAACATCTTCACTTGAATGGTCTGACCAACATCTTCACTTGGATGGTCTGACTAACATCTTCACTTGGATGGTCTGACTAACATCTTCACTTGGATGGTCTGACCAACATCTTCACTTGAATGGTCTGACCAACATCTTCTCTTGGATGGTCTGACTAACATCTTCTCTTGGATGGTCTGACTAACATCTTCACTTGGATGGTCTGACTAACATCTTCTCTTGGATGGTCTGACCAACATCTTCACTTGAATGGTCTGACCAACATCTTCACTTGAATGGTCTGACCAACATCTTCTCTTGGATGGTCTGACTAACATCTTCACTTGGATGGTCTGACCAACATCTTCACTTGGATGGTCTGACCAACATCTTCACTTGGATGGTCTGACCAACATCTTCTCTTGGATGGTCTGACTAACATCTTCTCTTGGATGGTGTGACTAACATCTTCACTTGGATGGTCTGACCAACATCTTCACTTGGATGGTCTGACCAACATCTTCACTTGGATGGTCTGACCAACATCTTCACTTGGATGGTCTGACCAACATCTTCACTTGGATGGTCTGACCAACATCTTCACTTGGATGGTCTGACCAACATCTTCACTTGGGTGGTCTGACCAACATCTTCACTTGGATGGTCTGACTAACATCTTCTCTTGGATGGTCTGACCAACATCTTACCTTGGACGCCAACCCCACGTTTTTATCTCTTTATACTGAAGAATTTGTTAGAGCGAAATATACGAAGGAGAAATGGTAACCTAACAGTTCTTAAACCCATAATGCAAACTCAGCTCACAGTAATCCTGTCAAATCCTATTATGTCTGTCATACTAAAGAAAGAGAGAGTACACAAAAGTAGACAAAACTTTGTGTACTTTGTGTTTAAAGTACACAAAAGTTGTGTTGCAGTACACCCGTCAGTGGTCGGTGCTCTTCATTACTGGTAAAATCCTCGAATCATTATTTGTTCAATAAATTATATATATTTTTTATTATTATCGGGTAATATGTGATCGAGAGTGTGGCGCTAGAAAAGGTCGAGCTGCTGCTGATCTCTTGCTAAACCTCTCCACTAAGTGGCATCAGTCACTGGATGAGTCCAAGATCAGCTGTGTTGTTGCTCTAGACACAGCAGGAGCCTGTGATAGGGTCTGGCACTCTGGGTTAGTAGCGATGCTTCAAGCACTAGGCATCTCAGGCTCCATCTTAGAGTTAATAAAAGACTACCTTCAAGAACGGACTCTAAGGGTTGTCCTCAATGGAGCAGAATCCGAAAGCCACTCAATTGGTGGCAGCGTTCCACAGGGTAGTGTCCTTGGTCCTCTGGTGTGAATGTTTACTTCAACGATCTACTTCATCTCATTCCTGAAGCTCAAGCCTATGCTGATGACTGTACTCTAACCTTTACATACAGAAAGTTAGAAATGCCACCTGCTGCAAGAATCATCAATCACCAACTTTCAACTATTTCTACCTGGGGCAGGAGATGGCAGGTCACATTTGTGGCTGAGAAGACACAAGCGATGATGATAACTAGACTGCTAATGGCAAATAGGAGAGGCTTGTAAACGGGAGGCAAAACCCTGGAGTTCACAGATGAAATTCACATTTTGTGAATGAAGTTCGAACCTTCAATGACAATAAAGAGTCACGTGCTTAACCTAGCCCAAAAGGCAGCCAGGAAACATACAGCTCTATGGTGCATCTCACACCTTCTTGAGAGCCGGGGCTCCAAAACCTTATATGAAGCAAAAGTTCGCTCTCATCTAAAGTATTCACCCCTTTCCTGGATCGCCTGCCCCCATCATTCATCAGACTGTTGGACAAAGTGGAGAGACGTGCAAGAAGGCTGATCATTAGTCTTGACCAAGTCTGGTGAGAACGGTCTGAACATCAGAGCCTGCAACACCGTCGGGACGTTGGTGGTCTTAATGTTATGTATAAGGCCAACATTCTCAAAGTTCTGCACCTGGCCCAACTCTGTGGACATCCAGTAGTTGCCACCTGTAGTACTAGCCTCTCAACCTTCAATAGTCTCATGCTGAAAGCGTCTTTCTCAAGAACATCACTCCATCAGCGATCATTCACTCCCAGGCTGACTCGCACCCTAGTCTTAGTTTTAAAAAAGAAGAGAGAGAGAGAGAGAGAGAGAGAGAGAGAGAGAGAGAGAGAGAGAGAGAGAGAGAGAGAGAGAGAGAGAGAGAGAGAGAGAGAGAGAGAGAGAGAGAGAGAGAGAGAGAGAGAGAGAGAGAGAAATTGAATATGGCTGTAAGTTAACGAGTGAGTAATGGAGACAGTGAGTAATTGGATGAATGAGTGCGGGGTGTGCAGTAATAGAACTATAATCAAAGTTGACACAAAACCAAATTAATTATAATTATAACTGAGTGAACGTATTAGCCTAAGTATCAGGCTCCTTGCTATATAAGAACGCGTCTGATGGGAAGAAGGTTATTTAATGATAAATCAGATATGCAGAATAACCACATATGGGATGAATTAGAGAATGATAACTCGTTTTCGGCTAAATTCGCCTTCATCAGAGCCACTAATTCTTCACATATAGTTATTCCTCACACTGGGATCAGTGTTTTTGTGATCGTTGTTGATCAGATGTATTGCATACTTTTTGTCCTTAACTTGGGCAAGTGTTCTTAGAAATTGTTGCTAAGATGCTAATGAAATATCCTTGTGGTAGTAGGGTGCCCACCGTTGTCCACTGGCTGCCCACCGTTGACCACTGGCTGCCCACCGTTTCCCACTGGCTGCCCACCGTTGTCCACTGGCTGCCCACCGTTGTCCACTGGCTGCCCACCGTTGACCACTGGCTGCCCACCGTTTCCCACTGGCTGCCCACCGTTGTCCACTGGCTGCCCACCGTTGTCTACTGGCTGCCCACCGTTGTCCACTGGCTGCCCACCGTTGTCCACTGGCTGCCCACCGTTGTCCACTGGCTGCCCACCGTTGTCCACTGGCTGCCCACCGTTGACCACTGGCTGCCCACCGTTGACCACTGGCTGCCCACCGTTGACCACTGGCTGCCCACCGTTGTCCACTGGCTGCCCACCGTTGTCCACTGGCTGCCCACCGTTGTCCACTGGCTGCCCACCGTTGTCCACTGGCTGCCCACCGTTGACCACTGGCTGCCCACCGTTGACCACTGGCTGCCCACCGTTGTCCACTGGCTGCCCACCGTTGTCCACTGGCTGCCCACCGTTGTCCACTGGCTGCCCACCGTTGACCACTGGCTGCCCACCGTTTCCCACTGGCTGCCCACCGTTGACCACTGGCTGCCCACCGTTGTCCACTGGCTGCCCACCGTTGTCCACTGGCTGCCCACCGTTGTCCACTGGCTGCCCACCGTTGTCCACTGGCTGCCCACCGTTGTCCACTGGCTGCCCACCGTTGTCCACTGGCTGCCCACCGTTGTCCACTGGCTGCCCACCGTTGTCCACTGGCTGCCCACCGTTGTCCACTGGCTGCCCACCGTTGACCACTGGCTGCCCACCGTTGTCCACTGGCTGCCCACCGTTGTCCACTGGCTGCCCACCGTTGTCCACTGGCTGCCCACCGTTGACCACTGGCTGCCCACCGTTGTCCACTGGCTGCCCACCGTTGACCACTGGCTGCCCACCGTTGACCACTGGCTGCCCACCGTTGTCCACTGGCTGCCCACCGTTGTCCACTGGCTGCCCACCGTTGACCACTGGCTGCCCACCGTTGTCCACTGGCTGCCCACCGTTGACCACTGGCTGCCCACCGTTGTCCACTGGCTGCCCACCGTTGACCACTGGCTGCCCACCGTTTCCCACTGGCTGCCCACCGTTGTCCACTGGCTGCCCACCGTTGACCACTGGCTGCCCACCGTTGTCCACTGGCTGCCCACCGTTGACCACTGGTTGTCCACTGGCTGCCCACCGTTGACCACTGGCTGCCCACCGTTGACCACTGGCTGACCACCGTTGACCACAACCTGCCCACCATTGACCACAACCTGCCCACCATTGACCACAACCTGCCCACCGGCTGAAGCATGACAAGCAAACAATACCTCTCACAGGGTTGTGATTCAGCTCTTGGACCCGCTATATTCATAAAAGAGAATGTACGTCTTTAAGAAGCTGGATGACATGAGTCATAATCTTGTGGCCCCTCCTTAAGTAGGAGTGGCTCCTATTGCGACAACCAACCACGCCTATAAAGTCGAATTGTGGGTTTGCTTCATTTTATTGCAATGTTTACCGACAGGTTTCTTCAGCTGTTATCGACGTTGAATATACATCGATAACGTTGTTGCAACGTCGAAAACGTTAATCCAAAGTCAGGAACGTTGAATTAACGTTATCAGGCCCGGGCCCCGCCGGGTAACACCTCGAGGAATGAGATAAAAGAATGCTGCTGGAACTTGTAACTAGCTTATCAACACTATCTACAGAGATAAATGGGGTCCACTTCCACCCCCTGACGAGTGTTACCTCCTTATCGCTGTTCAGAAAACTCGTGCCCTCATTCCATGTGGTATTCCACCAGCCAATTATCACATAGATGGGCGAGCACTTGAGAACTGCGAGTCTTACAGATACCTTGGTGTCCCCATTAACGACCCTGGGTACCTTGGTGTCCCCATTAACGACCATGGGGTACCTTGGTGTCCCCATTAACGACCATGGGGTACCTTGGTGTCCCCATTAACGACCCTGGGTACCTTGGTGTCCCCATTAACGACCCTGGGTACCTTGGTGTCCCCATTAACGACCCTGGGTACCTTGGTGTCCCCATTAACGACCCTGGGGTACCTAGGTGTCCCATTACCGACCCTGGGTACCTTGGTGTCCCCATTAACGACCCTGGGGTACCTTGGTGTCCCCATTAACGACCCTGGGTACCTTGGTGTCCCCATTAACGACCCTGGGTACCTTGGTGTCCCCATTAACGACCCTGGGTACCTTGGTGTCCCCATTAACGACCCGGGGTACCTTGGTGTCCCCATTAACGACCCTGGGTACCTTGGTGTCCCCATTAACGACCCGGGGTACCTTGGTGTCCCCATTAACGACCCTGGGTACCTTGGTGTCCCCATTCACGACCCGGGGTACCTTGGTGTCCCCATTAACGACCCTGGGTACTTTGGTGTCCCCATTAACGACCCTGGGTACCTTGGTGTCCCCATTAACGACCCTGGGTACCTTGGTGTCCCCATTAACGACCCTGGGTACCTTGGTGTCCCCATTAACGACCCTGGGTACCTTGGTGTCCCCATTAACGACCCTGGGTACCTTGGTGTCCCCATTAACGACCCTGGGGTACCTTGGTGTCCCATTACCGACCCTGGGTACCTTGGTGTCCCCATTAACGACCCTGGGGTACCTTGGTGTCCCCATTAACGACCCTGGGTACCTTGGTGTCCCCATTAACGACCCTGGGTACCTTGGTGTCCCCATTAACGACCCTGGGTACCTTGGTGTCCCCATTAACGACCCGGGGTACCTTGGTGTCCCCATTAACGACCCGGGGTACCTTGGTGTCCCCATTAACGACCCTGGGTACCTTGGTGTCCCCATTCACGACCCGGGGTACCTTGGTGTCCCCATTAACGACCCTGGGTACTTTGGTGTCCCCATTAACGACCCTGGGTACCTTGGTGTCCCCATTAACGACCCTGGGTACCTTGGTGTCCCCATTAACGACCCTGGGTACCTTGGTGTCCCCATTAACGACCCTGGGTACCTTGGTGTCCCCATTAACGACCCGGGGTACCTTTCTTCTCTCAAGAGGAGACTTTGGGAGAGATTAAAGCCCTTGCGGGTCCTTGTTGGTGTCAATCATGGGCTTAACGTGAGACTTGCTAGAAAGTTTTATGTATCATTTATACGCTCTGTGATTGACTACAATGCTCTACATCTCACACTGTATACTGACAAAGAGCTGAAATCTCTTGAAACCTTGCAAAATGAAGCTATGCGTCTCATCCTTGGGGCTCCAAAGTCTACGAGAATAGTTAATATGAGAGCAGAGTTAAAATTACCTACCATAAGTGAGAGAATTTTGTCCATTAGCACAGTTTTCGGCGTGAAGGCGTTGAGTAGATCTCGGCAACACATGAAATTTCAAGTTAACTTTCTAATATGCTTCACTCACCTGAGGTCTATAGAAGGAAAGTGAAATCTGATTATGTATTTTGGTTCCACAAGGTAGCCAACTCCATCAAAATATTAAATATGTACCCAACTCAATTAATGATTAATCAACCAAGTACTCCATGGGATAACTGGGATCTATCAGTTGATTTTGTAAATGCACCCAAGAAAGATAGTTTGCACTCTACATTATTAATTAAAACAGTTAACACTGTGCAGCATCACTGAGAGTACTCAGAGTATGGGTAACGATGTGTATCAGTGCTATACCGACGGCTCTGTAGAAGAAGGTGGACGATGTACCGGATGTGCATGTAATATATTTGAACAATCTTCTCTCGTACATACAGCAATGAAGCGCGTCAATGACTGGGCAAGTACAACTCAAACCCAACTTGCAGGCATATACCTTGCCACTGTATTGTTAAAAGACAAAGGCAGTGGACTTATATACTGTGACTCGCCGAGTGCACTCCTGGCATTGATCGCCAGGGTAATACATTACAGGATGGGTATGGGGTTCACTACCACCCACAGGATGGGTATGGGGTTCACTACCACCCACAGGATGGGTATGGGGTTCACTACCACCCACAGGATGGGTATGGGGTTCACTACCACCCACAGGATGGGTATGGGGTTCACTACCACCCACAGGATGGGTATGGGGTTCACTACCACCCAGAGTATAAATTTTATTTTCGTAATAAATGACCTAGACTATTACAAATGTACACAAGAAGCATGTATATAAAAAGTCAGATTTTGATATTCAAATATCGTGCAAATGTAATGGCTTTGGGTCGTTAGGTGTCTTGAGAAGCGCCACCCCCCCCCCCCCCTCCTCCCATCTTCGGGAAGAGGTCCTTTGATCACTGAAGTCAAACAGGTGACTTGAAAGCGCCCGATTTATATATATATATAAAAACATCTCTTTGATTAACGCACTCTGAAAATGCTTTTCCAAGATCATCTTTTAAAGTCTCCCGGGAAAATTATAGATATATATATTTTTGCTTTCACGGTGATATCTCCATCGAAAACTGACTATATGATATATTTGTCTTCATGTGGATTTATTTTTTTAATTTTGCATAAAACACGATATATGATATTTCATATCTTGGCTTTTGAAGCCTCTTGAAATCTAGTCAGAGGAAGGAAGGAATTATCAAGGATAAACGCAAAGCCATTACGACTATATACCACTTGGAAAGGCTCAGGATAAGGATTTTGGATGTGGCGGGAGGGAAGGAATGATTCCCAACCACTTGGACGGTCGGGGATTGAACGCCGACCTGCATGAAGCGAGACCCCTCGCTCTACCGTCCTACCCAAGTAGTTGGAGACGTAAATTCGAATCCCGGGCAGTATTCTGAATGCAAGGATAACCAAGATGAAAAAAATATTTTGAACTTTGATTCTTTTATGTTGATGAGGCTACAGTACCGTTTAGGTTAGGTTCAAAACAATGGATTACCCAGAAGACGATGAGTCTAATCACCGAGCTATTACGAACCACGGTCCCCCCACCAGGTGAGTCAACCACGGCCCTCCCCCCCTACCAGGTGAGCCAACCACGGGGCCCCCACCAGGTGAGTCAACCACGGCCCTCCCCCCCTACCAGGTGAGCCAACCACGGGGCCCCCACCAGGTGAGTCAACCACGGGGCCCCCACCAGGTGAGCCAACCACGGGGCCCCCACCAGGTGAGCCAACCACGGGGCCCCCACCAGGTGAGTCAACCACGGGGCCCCCACCAGGTGAGCCAACCACGGGGCCCCCACCAGGTGAGTCAACCACGGGGCCCCCACCAGGTGAGCCAACCACGGGGCCCCCACCAGGTGAGCCAACCACGGGGCCCCCACCAGGTGAGTCAACCACGGCCCTCCCCCCTACCAGGTGAGTCAACCACGGCCCTCCCCCCTACCAGGTGAGTCAACCACGGGGCCCCCTACCAGGTGAGTCAACCACGGCCCTCCCCCCCCCTACCAGGTGAGTCAACCACGGCCCTCCCCCCCCTACCAGGTGAGTCAACCACGGCCCTCCCCCCCTACCAGGTGAGCCAACCACGGTCCCACCCCCCCCCCCTACCAGGTGAGTCAACCACGGCCCGCCGCCCCTACCAGGTGAGTCAACCACGGCCCTCCCCCCCCCTACCAGGTGAGCCAACCACGGGGCCCCCACCAGGGGAGTCAAGCCCAGGGGGGCCCCTAACCAGGTGAGTCAAGCACAGGGCGGCCCTCCCCCACCACCTCTCACAGACTAAATTATTCAGCATCTCTGCCTCTTGGCTGATAGAATCTCAGCAAGCTGGATGAATCTTTAGCTCCTGCCTCGGGTTCCGGACCTGTCTGTTGCAGCATTGATGGAAGGAAGTGGCAGCCTCGACCACTCCCTCCTGCTTCAAGCTGGATGCTGCACCTAAGAGAGAGAGAGAGAGAGAGAGAGACTTGAGACGTGTGGCTTCAAGGTCGACAGTTGGAACATCTTAAGTAGCACTCTGCAGCACCAGATGTTTGTTTTTCATGCGAGTCAGTAGCACTAAGGGAGAGTGACAGAGACCCAATTATTTAGGTTGGTCAGGAGAACGAGGGTCTAGCGTCTTATAGGGCCGGTATTCGATCTCAGATGGTCCCAGTGGTTGGGAGGCGTTCCTTCACTCTGGCCTCGTATCCCAGATCATCTCCATGAAATCCAAGCTCCTTGTCCTCATATCCCAGCTTCTTGTCCTCATATCCCAGCTCCTTGTCCTCATATCCTAGCTCCTTGTGCTCATATCCTAGCTCCTTGCCCACATATGCCAGCTCCTTGCCCCTCATATCCTAGCTCCTTGCCCACATATCCTAGCTCCTTGCCCCTCATATCCTAGTTCCTTGCCTTCATATTCTAGCTCCTTGCCCTCATATCCTAGCTCCTTGCTCTCATATCCTAGCTCCTTGTCCTCATATCCTAGCTCCTTGCCCACATATCCTAGCTTCTTGCTCTCATATCCTAGCGCCTTGCTCACATATCCTAGCTCCTTGCTCTCATATCCTAGCTCCTTGCTCTCATATCCTAGCTCCTTGCTCTCATATCCTAGCTCCTTGTTCTCATATCCTTGTCCTCATATCCTAGCTCCTTGCTCTCATATCCTAGCTCCTTGCCCGTCATTTCCTAGCTCCTTGTTCTCATATCCATGCTCTCATATCCTTGCTCCTTGCTCTCATATCCTAGCTCCGTGGCCTCATATCTGTCCACGTGCTGTACTGTACAATCAAGCCAGCTGACACGTGGCTAATAGTCCTTCAGTGATACTAAGCAAGGAAACAGTCCAGTGATACCAAGAATGGAACACATGACCGTTCCACTTCTGTATCGCTATCAGGAGCCGAACACCCATACCCCCCGTCCTACCCCACACCTAGTGAAAACCCAGAGAGACCCCACCCACTACACAGACCCCAGAGAGACCCCACCCCTCAGACCCCAGAGAGACCCCACCCATCCACAGACCCCAGAGAGACCCCACCCATCCACAGACCCCCAGAGTGACCCCACCCATCCACAGACCCCAGAGAGACCCCACCCATCCACAGACCCCCAGAGTGACCCCACCCATCCACAGATCCCAGAGACCACACCCATCCACAGACCCCAGAGACCCCACCCATCCACAGACCCCAGAGAGACCCAACCCATCCACAGACCCCAGAGAGACCCCACCCATCCACAGACCAACGGAGAGCTCACACCATCCAATCTTGGAAATCATTACGTCCAGGGAGGCCAGCGTTCTATAATAAGACTTCTTGCACCGAGAATTAAATTTTCAATTTCTCTTTTTTTAAGCGCTTGTAATCAATAAAGAGAGAGAGTTTCCTCGGTTTCAGAAGTAATAAGGAATATGAACGGAGGGTAAAAGTTTCTGATGATATCATCAGTCTTGGGTTTCAAATTCATTCCCTCAGTTCACTGGAGAAATGCTGCAGTTTTATGTGAGTGTTCCTGTGGGCGTTGATAAACAGTCAACCGGTGAAGTATACTCACCTAGTTTTGTTTGCGGGTGTTGAGCTTTGGCTCCTTGGTCCCGCCTCTCGACCGTCAATCAACTGGCGTACAGATTTTGGAGCGTACTGGGTTCTATCATATCAACATTTGAAACTGTGTATAGAGTCAGCCTCCACCACATCGCTGCCTAATGCATTCCACCTGTTAACTACTCTGACACTGAAAAAAGTTCTTTCTAATGTCTCTATGACTCATTTGGGTACTAAGTTTCTACCTGTGTCCCCTTGTTCGTGTCACCCTTACTCTTCTGTTTTCCAGAGACGTGAGGTTTAGCTCTCTTAGACTTTTCTTGTAGCTCATACCTCTCAGTTCCAGAACTAATCTGGTGGCATACCTCATATGGGTTCGAGTCACTTCTGGGGTGTGAGTTTTCAGTTGCATATAGTCCTGGGGACCATTCATGCTTGTTCGCATATATATATATAATATATATATATATATATATATATATATATATATATATATATATATATATATATATATATATATATATATATATATATATATATATATGTCGTACCTAGTAGCCAGAACGCTCTTTTAGGCCTACTATTCAAGGCCCGATTTGCCTAATAAGCCAAGTTTTCCTGAATTAATATATTTTCTCTAATTTTTTCTTATGAATGATAAAGCTGCCCATTTCATTATGTATGAGGTCAATTTTTTTTATTGGAGTTAAAATTAACGTAGATATATGACCGAACCTAACCAACCCTACCTAACCTAACCTAACCTATCTTTATAGGTTAGGTTAGGTTAGGTAGCCGAAAAAGTTAGGTTAGGTTAGGTTAGGTAGTCGAAAAACAATTAATTCATGAAAACTTGGCTTATTAGGCAAATCGGGCCTTGCATAGTAGGCTGAGAAGTGCGTTCTGGCTATTAGGTACGACATATATGTATATATATATATATATATATATATATATATATATATATATATATGTCGTACCTAGTAGCCAGAACTCACTTTTGGCCTACTATTCAAGGCCCGATTTGCCTAATAAGCCAAGTTTTCCTGAATTAATATATTTTTTCTAATTTTTTTCTTATGAAATGATAAAGCTACCCATTTCATTATGTATGAGGTCAATTTTTTTTTTATTGTAGTTAAAATTAACGTAGATATATGACCGAACCTAACCAACCCTACCTAACCTAACCTAACCTATCTTCATAGGTTAGGTTGGGTTAGGTTGCCGAAAAAGGTAGGTTAGGTTAGGTTAAGTAGGTTAGGTAGTCGAAAAAACATTAATTCATGAAAACTTGGCTTATTAGGCAAATCGGGCCTTGCATAGTTGGCTGAGAAGTGCGTTCTGGCTATTAGGTACGACATATATATATATATATATATATATATATGTCGTACCTAGTAGCCAGAACGCACTTTTTGGCCTACTATGTAAGGCCAGATTTGCCTAATAAGCCAAGTTTTCCTGAATTAATATATTTTCTCTAATTTTTTTCTTATGAAATGATAAAGCTACCCATTTTACTATGTATGAGGTCATTTTTTTTTTATTGGAGTTAAAATTAACGTAGATATATGACCGAACCTAACCAACCCTACCTAACCTAACCTAACCTATCTTTATAGGTTAGGTTCGGTTAGGTAGCCGAAAAAGTTAGGTTAGGTTAGGTTAGGTAGGTTAGGTTGTCGAAAAAACATTAATTCATTAAAACTTGGCTTATTAGGCAAATCGGACCTTGCATAGTAGGCTGAGAAGTGCGTTCTGGCTACTAGGTACGACATATATATATATATATATATATATATGTCGTACCTAATAGCCAGAACGCACTTCTCAGCCTACTATTCAAGGCCCGATTTGCCTAATAAGCCAAGTTTTCATGAATTAATGTTTTTTCGTCTACCTAACCTACCTAACCTAACCTAACCTAGCTTTTTTTGGCTACCTAACCAAACCTTACCTATAAATATAGGTTAGGTTAGGTTAGGTTTGGTTGGTTAGGTTCGGTCATATATCTACGTTAATTTTAACTCCAATAAAAAAAATTGACCTCATACATAGAGAAAAGGGTTGCTTTATCATTTCATAAGAAAAAAATTATAGTAAATATATTAATTCATGAAAACTTGGCTTATTAGGCAAATCGGGCCTTGAATAGTAGGCTGAGAAGTGAGTTCTGGCTACTAGGTACGACATATATATATATATATATATATATATATATATATATATATATATATATATATATATATATATATATATATATATATATATATATATATATATATGGGTTAATTAACCTGTTAATTATAACCTGTCCTCTTCAGTGGGGTCTGACAACTTGGTGAAGGAAATCCTACCTGAGCACCTAGTTCAACAGGCAGGGGTACATGATCCCAACTTCATAGACTGCACGACCATAAGCAATCCAGCTGGGAACGCCCCATTGCCGACCAAGAAGCTGCGACAACACCACATGACACTGCCCGACTTAGAGCTGTAGCAGCTCCCCATGCAGGTGACTTCCTATTAGCAACCCCAATGTCAGCAACCGGCACCCGTTTCACACCGCAGGCCCTCCGAATTGCCGTGGCTCTCTGCCTCGCTGCCCCAATCAACACCGAATACAGGTGTATTTGCGGTGATGCAGTGGCCGACAGGTACGGATGGCATGGCCTTCTCTGCCAAAGGACAGGAGGATGGCATGGAAGACACGGCAAGATTAATGACATTGTTCAGAGAAGCCTTACCACAGCCGGTTGTCCAGCAGAGAGAGAGCCCCGTTACCTATTGTCCCGCAACTCTGATGAGCCTGTCGGTCGCCCAGACGGAATCACGGTGAACCCCTGGAAGAATGGTAGACAGTTGGTGTCGGACTACACTTGCGTTTCAACTTTAGCCAACACCTATGTTGACTTAAGTGCTACACAAGCAGGAGGTGGTGCCAATCTCCGGAAAGCAGCTAAGTCACGTTAATACAGAGACCTTAAGCACCACTACAATTTTGTCCCCATTACCTCAGAGACACTTGGTGTCTGGGGTAAAAGTGCTGCTAATTTTGAAGGAGTTGGGGTCCAAGCTAATTGAAACTACTAACGACCCCAGAGCTGCCAGTTTTGTCTTTCAGCGCCTTAGTGTGGCAATCCAGAGAAATGAAATACTCACAGCATCCTTGGTTCCTGCCCACCATCTGAGGAGCCGGAGGAGTTCTACAGCTTGTGACAAGTAGCCTTATACCCTACATGTAACCAATGTTGTAACCCTTTTTGTGTACTGAAATTTTCAAATAAATTTAGATATATATTCACACATGCCAAAATAATAGGGGTGGTAGGAGAAGAAAATATCAGTGTTCAGTGATGATCCACAAGGTCTTCACCGAGTACTCTGTATTTTATTCTCCGAGGCTATGGGTCCCTACACTTGCACCAGAGGTGGTACCCCTTCTAGGTTTAAATATATA
Source organism: Procambarus clarkii (assembly GCF_020424385.1). Classification (NCBI taxonomy): domain Eukaryota; kingdom Metazoa; phylum Arthropoda; class Malacostraca; order Decapoda; family Cambaridae; genus Procambarus; species Procambarus clarkii. The sequence continues at coordinate 41,366 of NW_025552226.1, forward strand.
TTATAATATATAATATATATTTAAATATATATATAAATATATATTTTTAAAAACAATAGATTGTTGTCCTTGTCCCACTTCCACAATGTGTTAATTAGTGACTGTACGACGTAAAGAGCCGCACCAACCTGGCGTTTGGTGTCGTCAGGAACTTCTGGTGACATCATCAGTTTCTTGATCACTGAGCGACTCGGGATGGTCCGCGAGTGACTGTTCTCTGTAAGTCGTTTGGCATAATTACTGTCACTCAGAATATTATCTTTTTTATTCTTGTACTTGGCTTGAGCGCGTTCCTTAAGGTCATGAATCATTTTAAAATATGCTGATGCAGATCGACTTCCTTTTCAAGTTAATGTTTCTGTGTCACTAACATTGCTGTCATCCCTGAGTTGATTGACGACGTCGCTGCCACCGCCTCCGTTGTCGCTCTCATCTCTGCTGTCGCCGCTGCTGACGCCGCCGCTGCTGTCGCCGCTGCTGACGCCGCCGCTGCTGTCGCCGCTACCGCCGTCGCTGTTGTCGCCGCTGCTGCCGCCGCCGCCGTTACCATCACCATAGGAACCTTTACCAGCGCGGGCCACGGCTGTGACACAGCAGCATGGAGGCTGCTGTATCTCTTGTGGAGGAGCCCGACGTGGCGTCTCTATAATTTCAGTCAGTTCTGCTACCTGTGCTTGCAAGGTTGCCAACTGTCCTTTAACTGTTGTATCAGACTGTTGTGTGTTGTCAGGGGCGTTGCTGGTACTGTCACCACTATGGGATGGGTCAACAGTACTACAGCCGGCATCAGTAGACACTTGTTGAGTCTCGGGCACTTGCCTCCTTGTGCCGAGGGAGGCTGGCCGTTTGGTACAGTCTGAGTGCCAGATGGTTACTCCTTCCATACCACATCTGAAACACTTCAGCGGCGGTTTAGATGGAGCCACAGATTCAGGGTGTTGCCCTGCTTCTGTTGCAGTGTTCTGTTGCTTCTGTTCCTGCTTTCTTTGGTCTCTGGTCTTCTTATACTGACAGTCCTACAGTGCATGAGGACCGGAACAGAGAGCACACTTGGGTGTGGGGCACCAGCAGTACTTAGCTATGTGGCCACTGCCACAGCACTCGTAACACTCCACAGGGTTCGACTCCCACACCCTGAACGTGCTGGGGCGCGCATACAACGCACCAAACCAATACTGGTCAGGTGGCGGGTCAGGCTTTTTCCAGACTTTGACTATTTGATCAGTAGGCTTACCATTCTTGGTCAATCTTCGTGCTCTGTGAACCCGTCTAATTCATAGGCCCACTCTAGTGGATACTTGTGACTGTACCTGTAGACTAGGTATTCATCCATCTTGTTCCGTGTTGGATTATCTAGAGGGGAGAGCTTTACATCACCTATTTCCCCTTGTAGAAGAGCCTCCACAACCTCCTGCTTCTCTCTTGAAACATACACATATGGAGAGTTGACATGTGGACGTACCACACCTGAGGAGCCAGGTGGGTGCACCTCGCTCAGTTTCTTACTCCACACAATCCTGTCCGCCACACTCGTGCCTTTAGGGAAGGTCAGACGTGTGTACTCGCTCCTTGCTGCTATTGGACGTCTTCCACCCTGTTGTTCACCAGGCTTCTGTTTCCCATGTTTCCTTCTCTGCCTCCTATTTACCACCTCTACAAACCCATCACTGGGTGGTGGGGTGAGAGTGTCACTGGTCACGGTAGGGGAGAGCCCTGAGGGTCCAGCAGCTACCTCCTCCATACCTGCTTTTTCAGGCGGCATTAATTGTTGCTCTAACCTCCTCCGATACCTGGTTTGCATTGATAATCATATGATGATGAACACGACAAATGGCAGAGCAGGCAGCATGCCCTACCAGTCATCAGCGCCAACAGTCATAAACCTGCTCTGAGGGGTAGAGCACTCTCAGTGGGTCTGAGAGTGCTCAGACGACTTGGATAAACACTTGGATATTCCACTTGGTTGGTTGGGACTCGCAGAGGGTAGCCCTCAGTGACTTATTCTCCTATGTCCTATGTGTGGACAGAATGTCCCCTAAGACAGCCTAACCCTGCTACAAGGGTGAACAGATGCCCAAGTCAAGTGGCCCCCCAGATTTTACAGGTAGCCGCATGGGCCACTGGACCGTTCCACTTGACCTGTTGAAATGGCGAAATGAGAAGAATAAGAGAAAGTGGGGAAGATAAGTCTTATAACTAGGAATGTCCAGGTGCTCTGTACAAAGCTGGCATCATTGTAGTGTTGGCGGCTGTCAACCTCCCGCCAGGGAAGGGATAGGGGGGACCGTCGGGTCAGTGCTCTAACCGCAAGGGTCAGAGGTCCGTGGGGGACAGATTACGATCCCACAACTCTCCTTGCTGTTTGTTGCCTGACGCTGTAGATGCCCTGTGGTTCTTGCTAGAGTCTTACAGTGAGTCCCAGGTACACTGTACAGGCGATGCTGTGTTATTAGCACCAGCAATGCTGCATCAAACTAATGTTTGGTAGGCTGCCCCTAAAGGAGCGGAGGGGACGTCGACCAAGTTGACGAGGCGTTTGACGGATTGAAGATGACAGGTCAAACGCCTCGTCAACTTGGTCGACGTCATACCTATGTACTTAGATTGAAGGTTACATCCTTCGTGGGGGCAAGTGTACATGTATACAACGCTTAACTGCTGTAAAGGGTTCTCCGTCGGCTACAGACTGTTTTTGATAGAGAGGTCGGAAGTCTGAAGTCTATGTTTTGGTTAGGAGTAATGCTTTTTACTCCTTTATGGATTATTTCTTTCATTATTCTTTTTTCTTTTTTATACTCACTGTGCACAGTGGATTTGTAACATAGTTTTATTGGAAGTGTTGTGGTTATTGTTCTAGGTTCAAGATTATACCATCGGTCCAGGAGTCATCTTATATCAGCGTTTATTTCCGCGTTGCTATATCCGTTGTTCACCAATACCTGAGTTATTCTTTCAAACTCTCTACTCACGTTGCTCCATTCAGAGCAGTGGGTAAGCGCTCGACGAATATAAGCATTGAGAACACTGGCTTTGTATCTTTGGGGGCACTCACTTCTACCGTTCAGGCATAATCCTATGTTGGTGGGCTTGGTATATACGTTGGTGCTTAAAGAGGTTCCTGTTTTTGTTATTAGTACATCCAAGAATGGCAGACTGTTATTTTCACTATTTTCATGTGTAAATCGGAGTACTGACTCTCTCTCTAGGTGTCTTTTTAGGTCAATTAGTTCGTATGAGTCTTTTACTATGACAAAGATGTCATAGTAAATCTACATAACGGCAGTATACAGTTGGTTTTTGTCTACTACTGAAGATTTTGTCATCGATGGTTCCCATATAGAAATTACCAAATTATATTTCTAAGGGGAGTCCATTGCTTCCCCGTCTATTTGTAGATACATGTCTCCTTGCGAACTGATGAAAGGAGCTTCCTTTGTACATTCCTCTTCAAATGTGGCTCGGGTATGTCTAATTTGGGAGTGTTCTCGTCTCTGTATACTCTGTCTAGTATCATTTCTATGGTAGTGTCGACTGGGACGTTGGTAAATAGGGATTCGACGTCGAGAGAAGCAATGATTCCATTTTGATTAATTCTAGGAAATCTGCTGATGATTGTAGACTATAGGTTGCTTGGAGTGTATGGAGTTAAGAGTTCGTTAAGTCTTTTGGCCAGGTGATAGGTTGGAAACGAACTAATTGATCTAAAAAGCCATCTAGAGAGTCAGTACTTATAAATATTATTATAATATATATATATATATATATACTATATGATATCATATATATATAGAATATAATATATTATATATATATATATCGTTATATATATAGTATATATATGTTATATATATATATATATATATATAATGTACTATATATATATATGTATATATAATAGATATGTATATATATATTATATATATATATATAGATATATATAATATAGATGTAATAATATATATATATATATTATTATATATATATGCCTACTAATATATATATATATATATTATATATATATATATATATATTATTATATAATATATGCTATATATATTATTATATATATAATATATATAATTTTGTGGGAGGTACCACCTCTGGTGGCCAATGTGGGGACCCATAGCCTCGGAGAAAAAAATAAAAAGTATTCAGAGGAGACTATATAATCAATATATCTATATATATATATTATATATATATATATATTTCATTGAATATGACCGCATATTCTGTATTTATTATTTTCTGGTTTAGGGCTTCTATCCCTCTAACTATTTTCTTAGCATCAGGGCTTAGTTGGAATAGGAGTTCTCTAAAACTCATTTTCGTTCTTTTAAGGTGAAGAAAAGAAGTGATTTACTATAGAGTGTATTACACTTATTTATACAATTTGCACAACGTCTCGAACCTCCATGGTTCATTCTCAAGTGAACAGATCCTTACAATGCTTGGTTGATTTTATACCCGCACTGGGTCAGGTGATAATACAATAAAGGTGAAAACATGGGGGATACATAAGGGATAAATGTGAGTGAAACATAGAGGTAACTGCAGAAGGCTTATTGGCCCATACGAGGCAGCCTCCTATCTAAACATAAAGATTAATCCAGTGTAATTGGCCTGTTATGTTGGACAATGTCTTCTGTGTTGGCAT